>PVHP010036699.1:0-17767 GCA_004024765.1 Zapus hudsonius
GTGACTTGCTGGAGTCTGTTAGGACCCTGGGGAGGCGGGTGAGGAGCACCTGGCAGAGGGCTGTGGCTCCCTTGGCTGCTGGCCTCTCCCTTGTACTGACAGCACAGTGCCCAGGGCTGCTTCCTTAGAGCCCTCCAGGCTCCCATCATACCTGGAACCAGGCCTTCCTACCCTGTAGCTGGCACTCTTCCACCCCCACGATTCCCCTGCAGGAACAGTATCATCCACTCTTCACAATCTGGTTCCATCTATGAGGAAGCCACTCAAACAGCCAAGAGGCCACCTGAGACCAGCCAGCGCCCAGGAGCACAAGTCCCTCTTATCACTCATCCCCACCTGAAACCATCTAGAGCACTTCTTGGCTTAGTTCTCAGTTTAGGTCCCCTCCTACTCCCTAGAGTTCAAGTCACATGACAGTAAGGATCTCATACAGGGCGGGGCATATTAGATGACCCCAGTCTTGTTGCTGACGGAAGGAATGAGGCTCTGATTCCTGCAGAGGGGGGTCTCCTCCACTATCTTCAGGGGAGAGCATCGGAACAGCTGTGAGCTAGGATAACCACACAGACTTCAAGGAGAGACCACCTGCTGAGGTGGAAACACCCATGGGACTCCTTCCTTGGTGCTCACTGAGGTGATGTTTGTAGAGAGGCAACGTAATGTAAAGTTTGTGTGCAAGAATTTTTGAAGTTGGGCAACCTGGTTTAGATCTGGGCTCAGCATTTGTGAAGTGGGCAAGTTAACTTTGGGCAAGTTAAATCACACTCAGATGACACAGTTTCCCCATTTGTAAAATGGAAATGATAATAACCTCTATGTTACAGAATCCTTGTGAAATTTTCAAAAGTAAGCATATATGAATAACTTGCAGCAGACAGATCTCCAATGCTTAGCAAGTACTTCATGAATGTAATCCGTTATTACCACTATTCTAATGACTCGCTTCCCTTTACCGTCAGAGGTTTTACTCTGTAAACCTAACCAGATCTGCTCTATCCGCCTGTCTCAGTCATTCATGGGCAGAGAAACGAGGCTGTTCACTGTACTGCCTGAGAAAAGAGGCTAACCTGTCCCCACAGGCAGGCCACAAGCCTCAAGGACTTTCTCCAGACAAGAGGAAGAATCTCTTTGGTCCTGTTCATCCACACCAATACTCAAATTGACTTAACTCACTTGTTCAACCCACAAGCACCTGAATTGGGACATGTAAATACTCTCTGTGCCTTATTTTCTTCCTGTGATGTCTAAGGGTTACGAGTTATGTAGCTCACCCTGGTTGAAGGGACAGGTGGAGGGGACCTCACCTTAAACTAGTTCATCAGGATAGAAAGATGGGGGAAAAAAGAAACTAAGAGCCTGGATGGTTAGCATGGAGACTGTCTGTGTTGGTATGTCAGGGAGCCCAGCACCTCCAGTGCAGCCTCGCTTCAGATCGGGGGACGGAAGGGCTGCTCTCAGATGCTCAGAGAATCTAATGGAGGGACATCACAAAACCACTTTTGGGAGGTTAGCAAGGGCTTTAATCCACACCTCCATGGTGAATACCAACAATACTGGTAAGGAGGGCCTAGGAATGGGGGCAGGGAGGAGGGAGATGATGGTACCAACACATGGTGTGTCCATACGAAGTTTCTACTTAATAAAACAAATCAACAATCAAAAATTAAAAATAGAAGCCATTTCATTTTGGTAAATTAATATATGTACTTTAATCCCAGCACTCAGGAGGCCAAGGTAGGAAGCTTGATGTCAATCTGAGGCCACCCTGAGACTACATAGTGAATTCTAGGTCAGCCTGGGCTAGAGGGAGGCCCTACCTCAAAAAATAAAAATAAAAAATAAATAAAATCATCTCATAGTGGTAATATTAGAAAATGATTCATTAATTCTCTCTCACTTTTGAAGGTAGCATACCCCGGTTGCTTTAACCCTATCTCCTTGGAATCAGGACCTGGGCTTCCCATGTCTTTGTGTTCCTCTTGGATTGCTGTGACCTGAGTAAAAATGCAGCACTGGAGACTGGGCCCACAGAGGTCTTGAAACACCTTGTCCTGTTGTGAAGTCTAAGCTTATACCAAGGTTTAGTTGCCTCATCACCTTAGATTTATAGTAATCAGTGGCCAACCCCTGCCCCACATCCCCACCCCCAGACACTTATTGCTTGATGGGCTACAGAGCCAGGATCCAAAGCAGATGTTCATGAAAGTTAACTACTGGCCAGCAGAAGTGTTCCAGTAGAGACAGAGGAAAGACAAGAGAGCATAAGTACTGATCTGGAAGTTCATTCGGGTTGAAAGTGGGTTGACTTATATTCCGAGTTTCTTCACCACCCAAGCAAAGAAGATAATAACAGTGATGAGTGTGGTGGGCTCTGTTTAACCGTGGGAATTTTTCTCCTATGAAAATGGGTGCAACAAGTGAGGTGCCCTGTTGAGCCCCCTGAAGCTTGCAGATATTTTGAAGATGAAAACTCTTGGTGCTCCCAGAGATCTAATGAAACTAGAACCCTCAGAGTGCTGACGATCCTGTTAGCGAGAGCCTTCCCTAGGGGGTTTGGAAAGTGGTTTAGCAGTTGAAGCCTGCCTGCCTGGGATTCAGTTCCCAAGCCTCCCATTCAGGCAGGATGCAAAATAAAATAAAATAAAATAAAAAGGATGCAAGTATCTGGTGTTCGTTTGCAGTGGCAAAGACCCTGGTGCCTCCTCACCCCCTGCAAACACTCACAGATCAATTGATTACTTAAAAAAAAACCCTTTCCTAAGCATTTTTATAATATATCAAGAGCTATAATATGCCAAAACCTTCTAATCCATTAATTTCAAGGAAATAGAGAAGAAAAAATACATTAGAAAGAACACAAATGTCCCATGACAGGGAGCTGACTAAATTACAGGCTAATATATGCACTCAATAGAACTCATGTAGCTGTTAAAAATGGTGACAAAACTCTGTTCTAACATGGAAAGTGCTTATAACATCGAGTTAGAAAGCATGCCTGAAACTGTCTACGTTATGGCTGTAGCCTTTGCTTGAACAGTGCAAGAATGGACAGGGGTAGTGGGATTGTGGGTAGAACAAAAAGAGTTTTGCTTAATCTCTGTGTACTAAACCTTTTATGCAAATAGGAAAGGATTTTCTTATTAATGTTTCTAATTGTCAAAAAAAGTTCAAGATAATCTCAAATGATGCACCAAAAATCAGCCAGAATGCTATAGTGCTAGATTTTCTTTTTTTCCCCCCTCTCTTTAAAAAGTAAATCATTCCCCATCCCCTGCAATGCGTCCACAGATAATAAAAGAGAACAGCGTTGTTTTGTTTGGTTGCTAAGCCTGTTTATCACTTGATTTAGGAGCCTGGCTGAGTTCTGAAACCCTGCTCAGTGTTTATTCCTCTGGTATCCCACACAACACCCACAGAGCAAACAGGCAAGCCCTGATGCCTGCTTGCCCTTGGCTCAGGGACCAGGGCTGCAGATTCTAGTCTACAGATGTGCCAAAGGCCACTGGGAAATGGGGACAGGCCTCCTGGAGCCGTTTGTTCTACCTCTAAGAGTCAACAAGACCTACAACCCGTGTGTTTGCCCTCCTTTGTCCTGCCATGATGCGGGCATGGGAATTCACTGACCAACTTAAACCTATGATTCCCTCTGTTGCTGGAGGTTTTCCCTTCTTCCTTTTGAGTAGCTGGTGCATCCATATGGCACCTTGGCCATCTGTGTGAGCAACAGATCACATTCTGCTCAGTCACCCAAGACAGAACAGGGAGTCCTCCCGGACTCCCCTCTTCCTAGCCCTGCTCACGCCTCTCCCAGTGATGCTGCACCCCTGACACCCCCTGAGCCCACCTGCTCCTTTGAGTCCATGACTGCTCCAGCCATGGCATCTCCCACCTGGACCACACGTGCCCTCCCCTGTGGGTTGCACTTCCTCTTTTCTCTCTGAATTTCCCCCATGTGAACCCCAATTCCATCCACATCACCCAGCTTGGAGTTGTGCAGCTCTCTGAAGGCTTCCCAGGTCCCCACCTCTGTACCATGTGGCTTTCTTCCTTTCCATGCCACTGTGTGCTGACCCTCCAGCCTGCGCACTCCTCCTCCATGAGTCAGTCTTTCCCCTCTTGAAGCTAAAACTAGACCTGCCACTTCCAGCCTGTGCTCATGTTCCATCCTGCCTCCATGTTGAATACGTCCTCATTCTACCCACATTTGCCGGGAACCATGCTGGCACACTTGGATTTCTGCAATGGTCTCCTCATTGCTCTGTGTCTAGTCATACCCCTTCATGACCAGTTCTCTAGGAGGCCTACAGACAAGGTTCAAACCTGCCCAGGCCATCAGTAACCTGGCACAAGGCCTGTTTGTGTATTAATAACTGCCATCTCACCTGAAGGACAGTTCGTCTCAGAGCCTTTCTCTTAGACTACCTCTCTTCTCTTCCTCTTCTTCCTCCTCTTCCTCCTCTTCCTTCTTCTCCTCTTCCTTTCCTTCCTCCTCCTTCTCCTCTTCATTTTCTTTTCCTCCTTCTTCTTCCACAAGCTAACAAGTTCTACCTGATGGGCCCTGCTCTCACTCCAGCTCACCTCTCCAGAACCCATCGGTTGGCTATAGCATTCTCATCCCAGACTCTCCCCTAGCACCCGGTGGCCTAGTAACATACCCTCTCTCCTTGCTCTTTGCCCAGCATTCACTCATCCCCCAAATCTCAGCTTAGACCTTATTTCTTCCCAGAAACATTCCCTGAGCCAACTGCTTGGTGAACACAATTATGTAGTCCATGGACTCATTTTAGATAATTGTTTTCAAAATGATAAAAATTACATATTTTGTAGTATAAAATACATTGTTTTGAGTATCTGTATATCATAAAATAGCTAAACTGAGCTAATTAAGATAAGCTTTGTCTCACATACTTGTCTCTGTGTGGGGGGTGAGGACACATAAAACATACTCTCATAACAATTTTTAAGAATATGAAATGCTGGGCTGGAGAGATGGCTCAGCAGTTAAGGCACTTGCCTCCAGTGCCTAAGGCCCCGGGTTCAATTCCCCAGGACCCACAAGGTGGTGGCCCTGGTGCACGTTCTCTCTCTCTCTCTCTCTCTCTCTCTCTCTCTCTCTCTCTCTCTCTCTCTCTCTCTCTCTCTCTCCCTCTCGCTCTGCTTGAAAATGAATAAATATTTTTTAAAAAGAATATGAAATGCTATTATTATCATCTATAGCCATTATATAGTCATGCATCTGGTATAATAGACATTTTGAACTTGCTCATCTTTGTAAGTAAAGCTTAGCATACATTGACTCACTCATCTCACTAGAACATCTCACTAGAACGCTGGCCTGCTTTATTCAGTGCTGGAAATGGAACCCAGGGTTTCTTTCCCACATGCCAGGCAAGTGCTCTGCTCCTGAGCCCTGTCCCCTGTGCTCTGTGGGATCATCTGTGGGATGGCTGACTCAATTCTACCAAGACATTACTCAGGTGTCTAAGACCCTCAGGGATCTGGCTCTCCAGCCCTTTTCTACAACATCCTTCTCGATCTGTAGCCTCAATAACCACAATAGGATGGATATTGGGACATGGCTTAGATTTGCCCACTGAGTCCTTATATAAGATGCCTTCTTGCAATGCCCTGGCAGATATGATACTGAATAAAACAGAAACAACCTCTGTTCAAGAAGTTTAAGTCTCAACTCAAGGAGACCAAAGTTAAACCAATGAATAAAATTGCTATCTTTTAAAAAAATTTTATTTAAAGAGAGAGAGAGGAGATGGGCACACCAGGGCCTCTAGCCACCATAAATGCATCTGGGCACTGGGGGGGGGGAATGAACTGGGATCCTTAGACTTTGCATACAAGCATCTTAACCACTGAGCCATCTCCCCAGCCTAAAACTGCTGTCTTAAACCAGAGAAGTGCAGCAGGGGAGGAGAACAGAGCAGGATGATGAAATAGGGAACAAAGAGGTAGGGGTATTGTTTTGTTTACTTGTTTAAGAGTCCATGATAATGTGGCATTCCAATAGTGACTTCAGGAAAGTGAGAGAGAGAGAGAGAGAGAGAGAGCTTCTGCCACTACATGTTCCAGATGTATATGCTGTTTTGTGCATCTGGCTTTACACGGATACTGGAGAAATGAATCCAGGGTGTCGGGCTTTGCAAGCAAGCACCTTTAACTGTAAGCCACCTCTCCAAGCCTACACATTTTAAAAAACGTGCTCAATTGGAAGACCTTTTGCTCTTTCTTCCACTTGAGCACCAGGTTTTATCTTTAGCTCACAGCAAGAACGGCATCGAGCAGGGCTTTCGGGTGGGTGCTTGGGCTTTTCTCCTGAAGCAGGACAAGTGTGTGGGCAAGAGATGGACCACAGCTGTGAGCTTGCACAGCCTCAGGGCTGGAAGGGAGGAGGGGAGAGGAGCAAGCAAGTGGGAGCTGGAGCAAGGGGTGCCCATCTCTTAACACTCTCTCTCCTTCCCACTGCCTCTTGCTCTAGCCACTTTCCTTGGCCAGCCCTTTGCCCTGCCTTGTAGAATGAGCCCTCTCGGATTCTTATTCCCTGCTTTCCTGGGTTCTCAGAGGATCCTCATTCAGTCCAGTGGCCAGGCCCACGTGGTACACTATGCTTTCCCAAGCAGTAAGGTGCTGTGGTTACAATATTTGGTTCTGGGGCCAGGGAGGTAGCTGTGCAAACATAAGGACCTGAGTTTGATCCCCAGCACCCATGGGGAAAAAGCCAGGCTTCCCCAGCCCTGAGGAAGGCGAAGGTGGGATTGTGGTGTTCGTTGGGTCTTGTTGGGTCAGTCAATCTAACAACAACAAAAAAAAAAAAATGGCATGAGCTTCAGGTCCAATGAGAGCTGGACTCAAGGAAATAAGGTGGAAGACCAGTAAGATGAATATACACACATGAATACACTCACACATACTATACCACACACACATACAAATTGATCTGGTTGTGAAAATTCTTTTATCTGAAAATATTTGACGACCCAATCCTCCCCTTTTCATTTTGGGAAAAGTGGGGGGGAGGGAAAGGAGATTTCAGATAAGGAAATTAAGGGAGTGGGGGGTTGTTCCAACCAGGCATGGGGGAAGGGAGGAAGTGCACTGGCCCACACCTCATCCTGGCCCATCGGGGTCAGGATTTTTCCCACTATGACCAAAGAAAGGGCTGCTGCAGATGGGACCGCCTCCTGCAGCCCTAACAAAACCCTGTGGGAAGGGGGTTTGGCTTTTTTTTTTAAGTGTTTCTTGTGGGCTGCAAATTACAAATGAGTCTCCTCTCCTTTCACCAAATAACCAACTGGTCCCTGAATCTGAAAGTCCAGCACAGTTTTGTTGGAGTCTCAAAGATGCAGGGTCGGTTCAGCCCTGCGAAGGCTGTTCAGCTTTTAATTTCTGGAGCAAGACTCAGCAAACAGTAAAACACTTTTGTGGGGCTGTGAACGCTGAGCTTCACTGTTTGATAAATGAGCAGACGGGCAGGCAGCCCCTCTTTCTTTTTTTGTATGGATTCAATGAAGCCTGCCTAAAGAACACCACATGCTGTTCGAGCTACTGATCTAACATTCCGCAACATCCCAGCCTTCCAAATCCCCTTTAATTACTCATGAATCCCACCTTCTCTCTTTCAGCCTGGGCAGACAGAGCTGGGGGGCTCTGGGGAGCGGGGATGGGAAGAGGGAGAGAGTTCTTCAGGAGCACTACTTGCTCTGGAGCACTGAAATATTTGCGAGTAGTGGTGAGTCTGCTGCTTTAGCCTGGAGGAGATCCAGCACACAGGGCTACCCCTGCAGAGCTTTGCAGGTGCCATTTTTAAAGAAATATCAGCTGTCTATAGGCAAGCATTCCTGAAATGGCCCTACTGGAAGGTTAGGAAGGGATAGAGTGAAAAGACCGTACTCATGATCATTACTGGGTACCACACTGTAGTTGAGGTTTTGCTCTTGATGATAAATTTTACTGTAAAATGCTGTAGGAGCATGTGGTAATAATACCCATTTGACAGCCGAGACCTGGGATCTAAGGTAATATACATGTGCTCGGATTCCCAGACTAACCAGTGGAAGAAGGGGGACTTGAGTTTCATTGGCTTCCACTTGCCCTTACTTTAGCTGACACACACACACACACACACACACACACACACACACACACACACACACACACACACACCTGGGAGCCAGCAGAGTCCACCAACACTGCACAGACTCCCCAGATATGTCCTCTCTTGGCAGGGTCTCAAAAGACACCCCCACAGTCACGCAAGAAAGCCACCCAGTCCTGTGATTCTATAGACAAGCTTTGCTTTGGATCCACATCATATGGTCTTCGTTGCCTTTGTCTCCAAATGTAGTCATCAGGCTTTGGGCTGTTTGCACGGATTTCATCCACCCTCCCTCAGCAAAGATTTGCTTCCAACAAGAAGTGATCAAAAAGAAATTCCGGGGTGACAGAATAAGCACAGATCCTCCCACACAGGGAAGAGACGGGCTCTTGTGTGTGTGTGTGTGTGTGTGTGTGTGTGTGTGTGTGTGTGTGTGTGTGTGTGTATGTGTGTGGAGTCAGGCATGCTGAAAAGGACCCTACTTCAGAGGTCGCTTGGGTGTGGGAAAAGAATGGTTCTACAAATAACAAGACATTAGAAATATAATGCCATGAAAAAGGGCCTGTTTCTTAACCACACACTGTGAAATCATATGGCTTCTTATTAAAACTATACTTCAGAAGCCAGTGCACACCTTTAATCCCAGCACTCGGGAGGAAGGAGGATCGCCATGAGTTGGAGGCCAGCCTGAGACCACACAGTGAACTCCAGGTCAGCCTGGGCTACAGAGAGACCCTACCTCAAAAAAAAAAGTACATATATATATATATATATACTTGTATTCTGAACAAGAACTTGTATTCTGAACAAGAGAACAAACTTATTCAGGAAAGAAGTTGGGTAAAGGGATCTAATGGTCACAAATTACAAATTTAAGTCTGGAAGTCGAGATCTTTACTTTCTTTTGTGACATAAAACCTCATCCCCCTCTCAGAGGAGGGGACATAATGAAGTTTGGTGGTGTGTGAGGACTTTAAAACATCCCACCACAATGCTTTCTTCTCAAAGTGAGTGTGTGCTATAGCAGCTTTACTATCTGGGCATACTTCTATCCAGCTAGCACGTGAGCGCATGTACACACACACACACACACACACACACACACACACACATTTTGGGTATCAGGCACTGTGAGTTGAAGAAGTAGAATCCTACAAGGTTTGCAGGAAATTCTTCAAAAGCAGTCTCATAATTTGCACAAGAAATCCATATACATGACAATGAAGCAGAAGTGGAATTTCAAATCCCATGTGTGAGTGAACAAAAGAGTCTTTGAAAAGCCCTAGGGCTGGGAAGGTAGCTGAACACTGAGGTGGGTACTACGGATGGCAAGTGCAAGAAGCCCAGTACTGTCCCTGGGCTAACTGGATAATGCGTCACATGTCACATATGACAGTCTCTGCAGACTGATTTAGCTAGCATGGGGCAGGTTACATAAGATGCAGGTTAAGTCAAAAATGGAATCATTGTGCAGACGGGAATAAGTGCGGGTGGTGACAGCAGCCAGTGTGATGTGGAGCAGGTTTAAAACAATGGTTCTCAAAATTGCTCAGAAGGAAGAACACCTAGAAGACTTGGAACACTCATGTTAGGGGTGATCTAAAAACATGACCTATTAGAGGCATGAAATGCTGCTGTGATAAATGGAAGCCCTAGTTGAAACTAACAGCAGTGAGTGTTCCTATTTACCAGGCATACGTACTAAGCAGTACGTATGGAGTCATTACCTCAGTAAATGTCCCTGCGATTGCTCTCAGGCTTCCATTTCATAGGCAAGAAAACAGGCCCAAAGCTGTTAAGAAGCTGTCCACACTCAGGCAACAGCAAGTTCTGCAGCTGAGATTCAAAGCCAAGCAGCTTGACTTTAGAACTTTTACACAGCATTGCAATTAAAAAAAAAAAAAAAAAACTAAGTTAACAAGATACGTAGTTTGGTATAAAATCAGATACTCTTGCCATGGACATTCCATAGCATATGCAAGAATTTAAAGTAGAGAAACATTCTGTGTAATGAACTCTCTCACTTTGAAAGTTAGAATGAGATCATTAGGTACCTAAGGATGTCTCTAGAACACCTTCATTTTCTGCAGCTCCATGGACATGCAAAGGACCCCCTCCTAGGTCAAGGCAGGGGGGTGGGTGGGCTGGAGTGGAGTTGAGAGAGAAGTCCATTGTGTCAAATGATAGGTCTCTTGTCCCCATCTATGTTCTAGGGCTGTGCAGCTGCTGAACCACAGATCCCCAAACACACTTGGCTTTCCCCCATTGCTCAAGGATGGCCAGCAAGAAGGAAGAAGTCAAATGTTCAAAAAAGAACCCCCTTTAGCCCCACCTGCCAATAATAAGTCCTTATTGGAAAAGGACAAGATAGAAGTGAACTAAATTCACACAAACACCGCACATCTGTTCTCCAGCTTCCCTCTCTCTAGTCTCCTTACATCTCACAGGTGTCCCCTCACCAGTCACCCTGTCACCCTAGCCAGCTCTCAGGGGGCCCCAGACCTACTGCTAAATTCATCATCTTGGGAAAACCCACACGCTCCATTGGAGCAAAGTGAGGGGATCATATCAATAGATCTCTAAGCCTCCTTAGTAGGTTAAAATGATATACATGAAAGTAACTGATAAGAATTCATGAGTTATATCCTGTCCTAATTGCATGCTTGTAGACTGGATGCAATTAAGGAATCTGAGACATCAAGGATATGTTTGTGAGGCCAATGTATTCAAGTTTCAGGAAAGCAGTACTTGGGAGGCTGAGGCAGGAAGATTGCTATATGAGTTTGAGGTCAGCCTGGGCTATATAGCAAGACTCTTTGTCTTTGAACACATACATACATACATACATACATACATACATACATACATACATGTATACATACATAGGTAAATAAGTAAATTAAATTTTAAAAGGTAGGAAAAAGAGTGAAAGACAAAAAAGAATAAGCAACAAATAGAATATAATAACAAATATAGTAGAGATGTAGTTTACAATAATCATTGGGACAAGTATATCAATTAAGAGAAATTAGGCATGATGATATACACTTAACCTCTGTAGTCAGTAAGCTGAGGCAGGAGGATTGGAAGTTCGAGGTCAACTTGGTCTACATAGAGGCTACAGGCTGAATAGTAAGACCCTAGCAAGACAGAGAGAGCAGGGGAGTGTAAAACAACTCTGTATCGTCTACAAAAGGAAGCCTTAAATAGAAAGACACATGTGGAGGAAAAGTAAATAAAGGGTAGCAAAGCTTGCTGGCCCGGGTTCAATTCCCCAGCATACATCTGGTGTTCATTTGCAGTGATAAAGGCCTTGATGTGCCCATATCATGCATGCACATGAGCAAATAAATAATATTTTTTAATTTTTTAAAAATTAAATTAAAAAAACAGTAGGTATATTAAATTTAGACAGAGCAGACTTCACATCAAGAAAAGTTGTCAAGGATAAAGGGGTCTGACACAATGATAAAGCGGTCAATTCCCCAAGAAGGCATGTCAATTCTTAACAAGTCTATACTTAACAACAGAGCATCGGGCTACATGAGGCAAAATAGAACCATAAAAAGAGATTGATGAGTCCACTGTCTTAATAAGACCCTGCAACACCTTTCTATTATAAATAGATCCAGCAGGTGGAAATCAGTAAGGACACCATGGAGTCCACTGGATGCAACTCCCACTTACAGACTCCTTCATTCAACAGCGGCATATTCTTCTCAAACATGTAAGAAATGTGCATTAAGAGAGATTAAAGTCTGGGCCACAACTTAACAAATTTAAAATAAAAGTTAACATTTCTGCTCTTGGGCCACAATAGAGTAAACCCCAAGTCAGTAACAAATAACTGGAAAATACCAAAGCACATGGCAATAAAACACTCCTATGCAATACAAGGGGAAATAACAAATCTCAATGGAAATTGTTAAATATTTTGAACTAAATGAAAATGAAGATATAATATTATAATTTGTGAGGCGCAGCAGAAACAGCATTTAGAGGAAAATTATAGTACTTAATATACATATCAGAAAATAAGAAAGCTCTAAAATCAATCTGTTCCCACCTTAAAAAAATAGTGGTGAACCATGACTCAGGGAACTGAACAGAAGAGGGGGTGGAAAAAATATAAGAGCCATGGTGGGGAAGAATATTCAGAGACATTGCCCCCTCAGCAACAACATAAAAAATGTGGGGGGAATTGGCTACCTCTAGAGCATTTCATAACCCCCTACCCCATGGACTGATCCAGTGTGCCCACTGAGGAGGATCCCCAGTGGACTGGGGACAGGGAGGAGGGAAATAGGGGCACCATCATAAGATTTGTTCATACAATGTATCTAATTGTGGATAATAAGGATATTTAAATTTTAAAAAGTGATGAAAAGAGCAAATTAACTCCAAAGTTAAGCAGTATAGAGTGAATGATAAAGATCAGTACAGAAATTGATGGAATTGAAAATTGGAAATAGAGAAAAATCAATAAAATCAAAAGCTGGCTCTTTGAAAATATTAACAAAATATACATATCTCTAGTCAGACTAAGAAAAATACAAAAACAAAATTTTAACACCCGACATGACAGAGCAGGTATCATTATAGATCTTATATGCATGAAGAAAAGAGTAACAAAAACAACTTTATGCCAACAAATTCTATAACCTATATGAAATATACCAATTTGCCAAGATTCACACCAGAAGACATAGGCTATCAGAATAGGCATATATATGTATATATATGAAATTAAATCAATAATGAATAACTTTCCAAAATATAAAGCATTAGGGCTGGTTAGGTTTGCTTGAAAAAAAAAATCTGTCAAACATTTAATAATGAAACCATACCAGTTTTCTGTGGTCTTTTTTCAAAGGCTAGAAACAGAGAGATTACTTCCTATCTCCTCTATGAAGCTGGATGTATTCTCATACCAAAATCAGACAAGCACCTTGGGTGGAAACTTTCCATCATTCATGAATTTAGATGCAAAAAATCCTCAATCAGAATACTATCATATTGGAGCCAACAATTCCTAAATACACCACAACCAAGTAGGACCTATCCCAGGTGGGCGTGGTTGGTTTGACTTTGGAAAATTGCTTAATGTAAGACTACAGATTAATAGGCTAAAAAATTATATGATTATGTAATAGATATATTTAACAAAATCTAAAACGATTTAAAATATTTTTTTAAAAAAGCACACTAGAAATAAAGGAGAATTTTCTCATTTCATTACAAGGAATTTTAATCATAGAAAAAACTATAGCCAACATCATCCTTGTGAGAAATTCAGTTTCTCTAAGATCAGGATCAAGGGAATGATGTCCTTTCTCACCACTCCTTTTTTTTCACATGGTACTAGAAAGCCTAGCTAATGTAATAAAGCAAGAAAAGGAAATTAAAAGATATTTAGATTAGAAATGATTTTAAAAATCCTCTTTGTTCACAGATAACAGATTGTCTGTTCATTTAAAAAAAAAGTTTTAGGCCTGGGGAGACAACTCAGCAGTTAAAGTTGCTTGCTTGCAAAGCCTGCTAGCCTGGGTTTAATTTTCCAGGATCCATGTAAAACCAGGCAACAAAAAATGTCACATGCAAATAAATAAATAAACAAATAAATAAATAAAGTGGCACATGCATCTGACTTTCATTTTCAGCAGAAAGAAGCCCTGGTACACTGCCCCCAAACCACCATGCGTGCAAATAAATAATTAAAAGTTAATTAATTTAAAAAGATTTGACAAAATAAAGCAAAACAAAAACACTAACTCTAAAAATTAAAAAGACGCTATAGAAAGGTTGCAGGATATGAGGTTAATATATAGATGTCAATTGCTTTCCTACATACCACCAATGAACAAATAGAATTTGAAATTGAAAATATAATTCCACTTGTATTAACACTCTCAAAAAATGAAATGTTATGTATAAATCTAAGTATGGATAAGATCAATACAATGAAATCTACAAAATTCTGATGAAATTAAAGAAAGCCTAAATAAATAGAGAGATAGCCCATGTACGTGGATAGAAAGAGGCAATCTTATTAAAATATCAGTTTTCCCTAAATTGATAGACAGATTTAACACAATCCAAATTAAAATCACAGCAGGTAAAATATCAGTAAATCGATTTTAAAGTTTATATAGAAAGACAAGCTGGGCGTGGTGGCGCACACCTTTAATCCCAGCACTCGGGAGGCAGAGGTAGGAGGATTGCTGTGAGTTCAAGGCCACCCTGAGACCACAGTGAATTCCAGTTCATCCTGGACTAGAGTGGGACCCTATCTGGAAAAAACATAAAAGGAAAAAGAAATAAAGACAAAAGACCCAGAATAGCCCGCACAATATTGAAGAACAAAACTAAAGGTTCCACACTACCTGACTTCAAGTGACTTCAAGGCTTGCAGTAAACGTACAGTAATCAAGAAGCATGTGTGTAAGAGAACAGAGAAAGGAGGCCCACTGTGATGGATTAGAAGCACGTAGGAAACACCTCTGGGTGTGTCTGTGAGGGTGTTTGTAGAGAGCTTTCACTGAGAAGGGACCATCCACCTTGAATATGGGTGGTGCCATCCCTTGGGCTGGCATCCAGACTGAACAGAAAGAATGAAACGAATGGACCTCCATTATATTAGCTCTTTTTGCTTCTTGACTGTGAACACAGTGCCATTGCAAACTGTACCCTCAGACTGTGAGCCAAAAGAAACCCTTCCTTCCTTAGGCCATTTTGTCAGGTGTGTTGTCACAGCAAGGAGGAAAACACATTCACCTAGTCTTCAACAAAGGATCAATGTCAGCACAGTGGAATAATGACAATCTTTTCAGCAAATGGTCCTGAAACAGTTGGAAGTCAAGAAAACTGAATCTAGACACAGGCCTTATATGCTTCACAAAAATTAACTCAAAATGGATGTTATGGTTTGACTTTGAAATGCCCCCCATTGCCCCATCGCTTCTTGTGTTGGAACACTGGTCCCAAGCTGGTGGCACTGTTTGGGGAGGTTATGGAACCTTTTGGACTTGGGACCTAGCTGGGGCTTTGAGAGTTATAGGATGGCCCTGCTTCCCCTCTGGCTCTCTGTTTCTCCACTAGCAGCAGCGTAACAAGCCACACCTCATGCTCTCGTGGCCACAGAGAGGCATCTTTCTCACCACCACGAACCCAACATGCCTTTCCCACCATGGATGGGTGAGCCTAAATAAGACCTTTCCTCCCTTAAGTTGCTCACAGTGACAAGAGAAAGAACCAATACAAGACCCAAATGTCAAATGGAAAACTACAACCCTGAGAAGATAATATGGGAGAAAATCTAGATGAAGGTGTTTGTGGAGGTGACTTTCTAGATGTCATACCAAAGGTATAATCCACAGAAATAACTGATGAACTGGACTTCATTGAGAGTAAGCTCCTGCTCTGGGAAATATAATCTTAAGAGAACAGCAATGCTTGGGGGAAAATTATTTGCAAAAGACACATCTAATAAAGAACTATTATCTGATGTTGACAAAGAAATCCTAAAATTCTAGTGTAAGAAAACAAACAACTCAATTGAAAAATGGGGAAGACCTTAACAGAAACTTCAAATACACAGATGACAAATAAGCATATGAAAAGGGACCCGATGACATGTCACCTAGAGAAATGACATGCCACCACATCCCTGTTAAAGTGGCTGAAACCTAGAACATCGACAACACCCAGGTGGGTGGGGGTATCAGACAGGGACACTCGATGGCACCACCTCTTTGGATGGTTTGGCAGGGTTTTTTTTTTTTTTTTTTTTTACCAAAACTCTTAGCATACAGTTCAATTCAGCAGCTGTCCTCCTTGGGATTTATCCAAATCCCACGTCAAAAACATGTCCACACAAAACCCTGCACATGGATTTACTTGTAATTGCCAGGGCTTGGAATGGACAGGCACAGGCAATGTATCACTCAGTTCTAACAAGAAAGGAGCAATCAGCTATGAAAAGTCAGGGGAAATCTCAATGCATATTGCTAAGTGATCGAAGCCAATCTGGAAAGGCTACATATTGTGTGATTCCCAACTATCTGGCCCTCTAGAAAAGGCAAAATTATGGAAACACTATTAAAAAAAAGTGGTTTCCAGGGGTTGGGAGAAGGAAGGGATGATGTGTTTATTAGTGATTTTTCTTTTGCTGTGACAAAAACAATTTAGGAAGAAGTTTATTTCCACTCATCGTTTAAGAGGGCAAAGTGCATCATGGCAGAGAAAGCCTGACAGTTCATGGTGACAGAAGGAAAGACAAAGTGTGCAGCTAGGACTCCTCACATCCGGGCAGACCAAGAAGCAGAGAACAGCAAATGGGAATGCTCTTCACTTTGACTCAGTCCAGGAGCCCCGCCTCCAGGGTAGGACTTTTCTGCCTCTCTGGAAACACCCAAAAGCGTGTCTCCTGGGTGATTCTAAATCCAGCCAAGTTAACAGTTGAGATTAACCATCACAGATGAATAAACCGGGAACAGGAGATTTTGAAGACAGTGAAAATGCTCCACATATTATAATAACATTGGGACATTACATAACTATCCAAATAAATAGTGAGTGGATAATTCCAAGAGTGAACCCTAATATAAAGCATGAAGTTGAGCTGGCTGTGGGGTGTTAAGGGAGGTTCATGGGTTACATAGAATGTGCTGCTGTGGTCGAGGATGATGACACTAGGGGAAGCTATGCATGTGGAGGAAGAAATCTGTGTTCCTTCTTCTAGAATTTTCTGTGAACCTAAAACTGCTCTGCAAAAGTCTTAAGGTGCTGGGAATGGATCTCAGTGGAAGAGTGCTTGTTTATTAGCATGTGCAAGGCCCTGGGTTTATCCTCAGCACTGAAAAAATAAAGATCTTAAAAAGAGGGCTGGGAAGATGGTGTAGTGGTTAAAGGTGCTTGCTTGCAAAACCTGACAGCCTGGTTTTGATTCCCATGTAAAGCCAGATGCTCGAAGTGGTATATGTATTCGGAGTTTGTTTGCAGTGGCAAGAGACCCTGAAGCACCCATTCTCTCTCTAGCTGGCGTGGTGGTGCACGCCTTTAATCCCAGCACTGGGGAGGCGGAGGCAGGAGGATCACTGTGAGTTTGAGGCCAGCCTAAAACTACATAGTAAATTCCAGGTCAGCCTGGGCTAGAATGAGACCCTACCTTGAAAAACCAAAAATAAATAAATATGAAAAACTAAAAATGAAGGGAGAGGTGTGGTTCAGAGAGAGAAAAGGAGCCTGCCGGGGTCACATAGTGAGTAAGGGTGATAGATTCTTACGCCTCAAACTCTCAAAACAGGAAACTCCTGCCCTACAGCACCTGAGACCTTTGATACATGTTTGTTGAAGAAAATTTTTTCACTTTGAAAGCTACTGGACGGCATCTTACAGATGATTGGACAGCATTAGAGATGTTCTCTTTGCTCAAAACCCTGAGCCCACGCAGAATGCCATCCATCTTCATCGAGAGTCCCAGCGAGGTCTGGAATGGTAACCAACCCCCAGATGGCAGTTAGTGTAGGGCTGGAGGGCAATGCACAAGCTGCCAGGGGAAGCTGATTTGCGATAACTGGAGTAAACAGACCATTGGCATGAAACATAGTCTGCGGCCATGAATAGGCTGGATACAGTTCCTACTGGGAGAGAACAGCAAAC
>PVHP010036700.1:0-17765 GCA_004024765.1 Zapus hudsonius
CTGCATCCACCACCCTGTTCCAGTTACCATCCTGCACCCTGAGCTGTGCAGTCGTCACTAGGGCCACCAACTGTGCAGGGTGCTCAGAACCACCTGTGTTTAGGAAGCTGGCTCTCCTGATGGAGTGTTGTGGGTAGTCCGGGAGAATATAGAGTATCCAAGAGCAAATGTGACCTCTGAGGGGTCAGCACTGTCCCAGAGGGCTTGGTGGTCACCACATGTTCTGCATTGTACACTTGTTCCCCTTTGTGGCTCCTCCCAGGGTGCAGACACCACCCCGGATGCCTGTGCACCCCTGTCTTGTGGTTTCCACCACCAGTTCAAAGCCATCAGAGGGACAATGGGATGCAGTCAGAGGAAGAGCCTTGGGGTGATAGCAAGAGAGCTGGATGACACCATGGCTGGGGCAGTAATGGGGGAGGGAGTTGGAGGTCCTGGGCACTGATGGACATGGGTTAAGGGCCACAGCATAGTGGCTTTGGGACATTGTATGGCTGGACAGGCAAAGAGAAAAGTGGAAGCTGAGGCTGGAATACAAATCATCTTCATTCATTCACTAATCATTCATTCATTCATTCATTCCTTATGGTTTGGATGTGTCTCCCATCAGTCCACACATTTGACATTTGGTCCTCAGTGGGTGGTGCTGTTGGCAGGTTGTGGGATCTTTGAGGCATGTGGCCTGGCGAGCAGAAGTGGGCTGATGGGAAGGGGCCTTAAAGGTGATCTCCACTCCTGGTGTCAGCCTGAGCTCTCTCTTCTAAGTCTGGCTGTGATGTGAGAAGCCCTAGCCACATGCCCTCCCTCACCAGGATGGACTGAAATCCTCTAAAACCATGAGCGAAGTTCTCCCCCCCCCCCCAAGTTGCTTTTATCACAACAAAGACAACAGTAACTCATTTATGTAATAAGCTATTCACTCAACATGTTTTCAGGACACTAACACCCACCTTGGGAACTCCCTGAGGCCACTCTTCTGCAAAACAGACCCTGTCAGAGAGACCCCCACAGAGAGAGGTAAATGTTGGGGGTGAGGAGGCACATTCTTTGGTTCTGAGGGGTTTTAAGAAGGAGAAAGCAAACACTTAAAGGATGAACATAAAGAGACCCATGAAGGTCTGCAGGCGGCAGAGCTGGGAGACCATGAAGGTCTGTAGATGGCAGAGCTCGAAGACACACCAGAGAAGAACAAAGTCGGGGACGCAGAGGGAACAGAGGTGTGTGTATGCGCACGCCAGGTGTCATGGGACAGAGACAGCATCTGACCCTCCTAAGACTGCCAAGCATGGCACTGAGCCATAGAAAACTGCCATCTTCTAGGTTAAAAAACATGGTTGAATACCGGCAACTTCCCTGGACTGTGGTCCTTGGCCATCTCCTAGCTGAGTCGTTTTCTCAAGTGTAAGAGCCAGCATGGTGGGTGCGGGGCTGCAGTGGGGTCTCAACGGAATGGGGAGGAAGAAGCTGTGAGCCACAGGAAGATGTTGACCCTTTGGACAATGGGAAGCCATGCACAAAGCCAGGCCTGTGTAGTCAGATGCCCATTCAGAACCACCTGGGGGATGGGCTGTGATGAGTGGGAGAAGACAGCTCCCCTAGGCAAGGCAAGACGGGTCCCAAAGAGGCAAAACTGACAGTCCTCAACACCAGTCAGAGCCAGCTTGAAGCTGGTCCCATCCAGGAACGGGTCAGGTAGCTGCAGGATGGTGAGCTCTGGGTGTGACTGTCCCCTCGGCCCCGAGAGCACAGAGGTCAGAGGGGCAGGAGGTGCAGACAGCTAATGTCTTCATATGGGTGTCATTACATTTCACCATGGTGTTTGCAAGACTTCAGGTGCTTTCCTGAGGGTGGGAAGTTGCTTCAAGTGTCCTTCCATCAGCTCAACTTGCTATCCAAGAGCCTAATGTGGCTCATGTGGTGTGTGTGTGCCTAACGGGAGTAAGGTGGAGGGGGAAATGTCAGCCTCAGATCTGAGCCCCGGACTCAACCTGCACACACTTGAACCCCAAAAAGCCCATCATCAGTGGTCACAGCTCCTCCCTGAGTCTCAGTCAGAGGGCAGAAGGATGTGGTTTCCAAACAGATTAATCCAGCACCTTCAGGATGAATCCCTGGTTTTCCCTGGGAAACAGGGCTCAGTGAGGCAACTCCACCCGTATCTCTCCTGGGAGAAGCCACGCGTGAGCTGAAGGCATTGTCCTAGCAGACAAAGGTTCAAGGAAAGCTATCCAGAGGCACTTAACAATTTCCAAAATAGTAGCAAAACGTTTCCATAAAACCAAATGGCTCCCAGGGAAGAAAAGCACAGACTACATTCTCCAACTTGTTTCCTTAATTAGGAACAGATCCCGGCGGCTGGGATTTATTTCCAGAAGTAGATATCCACGAAAACCAGAAACAGCTTGACATGCTGTGGCGTCGCTAATGCTTCTCGAATCTGAATTCCTAATTGGGTTTAAAAAAAAAAAAAAGCAACCAGGAATTTTCATGCTGGTTTTGATTCGGGATTCGAAACAGAGCCTATGAGGTACATTTTCTACGATCCTTAAGACCCCTTCAGACACTGAGGAAAAAGGAAAATCAGACCATGCCATGAATTATGAATCCAACATACCAAAGAGGCTCTCTTCTTCTTTTTCTGGGACATCAAACCTCTCCCGTGTTCTTCCCAAGATGCTTTTAAACATTTTCATCTATTTGCTTTGTAAACCAGGAGGCCTGGGCTCAGACACGTTGGCACGGCACCTGCTCCTTCCCCTGGGGAGTCAGAGCTTGTTTCCTGCTTTTCTTTGTTCATTCATTACAGTAATTGGTAGCCCCTTTTCTCTGCCTTAACTAAATCCCAGTATCATGAGGCAGCCCGTCACACCGTGGAGTCTGAAATGCAGAAAATCTTACCTGAGCAGCTTATCCCCGAGCATTTCCATGTATTTCATGGTATTTTCCTTCACACTTGCTTCTGGAAGACAGAAACCCAACGTGAACTCAAACACTGCCAAAATGGAGAAAAAAAAACCCACAACTGTTCCCCTCAAAGCCAAAGCAAAGGATCATGATCAAGGCTCCAATAATCAGAACACCTTGGAAAGCACGTAAGTCCATCCAAGTGGCTGTCTGGAGTCATGCGTTGGCGAGGATGCTTAGGTCCCAGGGGTCTCTGCAGCTGGCACAGACATCAGGCCATGTCCCTGGGCCACCCTGACTTGATACCTCCACTCTGTGTGACAACATCTTCCTTCCAAAGAACCAAAGAAAGTCTCTACTGAGGAAAAATGGCTCTTATGTTGATAAGAAATGCAATCTATCAAACTAATGCTTTTGCAAAGCAATTACATAGCAGACGTTTGATTCCTTGCTATAGTTTGAGTGTGGAATGTCCCCTACAGGATCATAAGCTTGAATACTCGGTCTCCAGCTGGTGGTGCCGTGTGGGGAGATGTGAAACCTTTTTATAGCCCAGCAATCAGAAGAGAATAAGTCTTGAAGGAGACATCTTCTGGCTGCACCTTGAGCTCTCTGTGTGAGTGGTCCATCATGTTCCCGTGACCATGGACAGAGACACCTCAGCCTTCCAGCCACCACAGACCTCTCCTCCTGAAGCTGTGAGCCAAAATGTACCTATCTCCTCTCATAGGGTGCTTGTGTCAGGCAGGTAATGAGAAAGATAACCACTTGGTACCAAGAGTGGGGTTCATTGCATGTAGTTCTTGGGCTTATGGGAAGAACTCAGAACCATTTGAAGATGGGGGTTGGAAGAAAAGCTAAGTTTAAGGGCAGTTCTGGTAATGATTTAGAGAAGCAAGAATGCTATTAGAGATATGGAAAATAAAGACGTGACCATAAAGTTCTAGCAAAGAATAAGGACTTTTTGAGAACTAACCTAAAGGCCATTCATGTTACATTTTGACAAAGTATCTTGCTATATACTGCCTGTGTCCTGAAAATTTAATTTATTTAATGGCAGAACTATTAAGACAGCTGCGGTTAGAGCAGTTATGTTCTCATTGCTGGGACAAAACAACCACGGAGGAAAGGGTCTATTTTGACTTACAGTTTCTAGGGAAAGTTTTATCATGGTAGAGAAAAGATGGCAGAGCAGGCAGCCAGGCTGTTACAGATTGTCACAGCAGCAGGAAAGACATCGTCTGAGTCAGCTCTGAACACCCAGTGTGCTGAACTAACAAACCTCAAGATGGGAGCTAGCAGTGTTCCATCCTCCCAGACTTCTGGCTACTCACTGTAGAGTCCACAGAGCCAGAGCCAAATAAACCAACCATCACCAAGTGGATTCGCTGTCCATCGGTAGGGCATCGTACACTGGGTGGCTATTGGGTTTTTTCTCTTCTGTCCTTTTGATATAAAAGATTGACAGAGAGAAGGGAAATGACTGGGGGAGTTTCTGGCGGATGAATGAAGGTGGTTACAAAGAACGAGTTGTTCCTTGGGGGGTCCAGCTGACCCTCATTCATTCAATCACGTGACACACCCATCATATGCTGGAGGACTGCAGAGAATGACATGCTGCCATCCTGGGCTCAAGGGAACCAGGCCAATGGCAGGACCAGCCACACAGGTGGCTAAGAAAATGAGAGTTACTCCAGGCAGCATTCTCCTGGGTGCCTTCCCTGCTTTCTGGATCACGAGCAGGCATGAATAACTCAGGGCAGCCTTTGCAGAGAAAATAAGAGATGCATTCCAGAATATTTTTTCCCGAGCTTGCCTTGTGATGGTAGAGCACATGATCCCACACACAATGAAGATGGGGGTCTCCAGAGAATATGACCCATCCAGAAACACAGACTTCTCACAGTTACATGTGGAAGTCAGTATAGAAGCAAACTCTGTCTTCTGGGTTCCTGTGTGAGGTGAATGAGAAGGCTGTGCATAACTTCACACCAGAAATGACACCAAAGAGGGAATATCCTCCTGGCCGCTGTGTCACCTTGAGACTTGGGTGTCCAGGAAGGAAATGAATCCAACACTCATACTTCCACCTCCATAGGCCTGCCCCATGAAGGTGCAACTTTCCTGCAATAAACCAATGTCACAGAGCTCCACCTGACTGTTGCAGTCACTTCTCATTACTGAGACAAACACCAACCAGAAGCAACTTCTGGGAATCCAGAGGAAACACCATCAATGGCAAAAGAGGCTGACTCACTTCCATAGATCTAAGCCAAGAGACACCACCAAACAGCCAGCAACTGTGAACAGCCAGAGCTCCAAACTGCTCTGAACATACCTTGGGGCTGGACTTGAGATCCACCCCCAGGGACACCTTGTCCAGCAGGCTGTTGGAAACTTATATTTAACTTTAATCAAAACCCCTGAGACTATGGGGGACATACATTCCCATTCAGACCACACTGTCCTTGATCCAGTGCCTGAAGGACCAGCCAGATAGTCACTGCCAAGAAACAGCTCCTGCTTTGAAGCAGAAAGGAAGGGATCAACGGAGCAGGTGAACCCCACGTGTCAGGGAGCAGCTGATATGCAGTGGGCAATCAGGCCCCACAGTGGTGAGGTTCCCCTGCCCTTCCACCTGTGGTGTTTGTCACCCAGCTAATTGGGTATCCCATGTCTCGGTAATTCTCACTTTCCCTGACCTGACCTGCCATCACCCAACGCCCTGGAAGCACACAGACTAACAGCTCAGCAGCCAATGACAAAAGGGACAGAAACTCAAAGTCTGCAGAGCAGGTTAGGAAATGCAAGGGTTCTGCTCCCAGCAGCCTCCCTGAAGCACCCTGGCCAAATTAATGTTCCAGATGGAAAGACAGCTGGCCCTCTGCGATCCCTGCTGACGGCAGCTCCTGGGCCTGCTTTCTGCTTTCTAGTGCACATAGACGGACAGCCTACGACCTGGAGAATTAGTTACAGTATTTCAAAAATTGCTTAGACTTCATCTTTATTTGCCTCAGCTAGTTGTGCGCATCAGAGAATATACAGTCTCTTTCTCATAGGTTTCCTCTTTTATTTCTTCTCTCAACCATAGGCAAACACACGTGTGCAGACATGCACTCACACACCTACATGTGTGCCCATGTGCGCACGTGTAGGCAGGTTCACAACCCTGTGTTCATATCTGCACACATGCACATGAACTCATATGCACCTATGTGTTTGCACATATACACACATGCATGCCCTTAGACATGTGTGCTTATGGGTGTACACACACATATACCCACATGGGTTTACTTCTCTTCATGCTTTTTGACAGACAGAACAAACGATGTAATCTGCAACTGTCTTTTTGAAATGGAATACTATCTCTTAAAAATATCTGTGGTGGAAAAAAAAGAAAGCCCAAATTTTCATTTGATCCTCTTAGGCTAAGGAGAGCAAGACCACGGAGGTGCTGGCGGATACTTTGCAATGTGTCATTATTGTGCTGAATCCTCACAATGGCTCCCTAAATGTCTTTTGCAGGTGAGGATTAAAGGCTGAGGGGAGTTGATTTAGGGAGGAAAAAAACCAACAACAAATCAGGCCAGTTCAGGGTTACACCAAAGTCTTGCAAGGCAGTGGCCCGGGGGCCATGATGCATACCTTAAGGATTTCACTAAAGGAATTTTCATTTCACAGAGGGAAAGAGCTTGCTTCTCCGTCTGCAGCAGAGCCGGGCCTGTGTTACTGGGACTGTGACTGTGTGTTGCTCTGTGCTGGGTCCGGGGAAGGAGGGTCCTGCAGTGCTAGGAAGAAGGCAGCTCTGAGTACAGAACACAGCCGCATGGGGAACCAGGCAACACGTGTCCCTGTGTCTCCTGTGGGAGGCAAGTGACAGAACGGCTCCCAGACTCCCTTCCTAAGCCAGTGGGTCTTAGCAGGATGGGATGGGGGGGCTGAACGCCTCCAACTATTGCACCATCAGCAGAAAGCATCCCAAATGTGCCCACCACCTCCACCGTGGTGTGGTGAATGGGCGTCTCCATAAACTTGTGTGTTCTAAATGCTTGGTCTTAACTGACAGTAACTTTGGAGGTGGAGCCTTGCTGGAGGAGGTGTGTTGTTGGGGATAGGTTTATGGGTGTTACAGCCAGCTTCTCCTTGCCAGAGTTTGGCTCACTCTCCTGCTGCTGTGGTCCACTTGCTACATGGCAGACAATTCATGTCCAGCCCCTGCTCAGGTCATGTTTTCCTCTGCCATTGTGAAACTTCCCCTTGAGACTTTAAGCCAAAATAAAACCTTTCCTCCCTTCAGCTCCTCTGGGTTGGGTGCTTTACCCCAGCAGTGAGACAGTGACTACAATATCCATGCACTGTGATTTCTATCTAACACCCTGACCCTTTTCCTGGAAAATGAGCCTCCCTTCTTGGTCTTCCTCATCCACTCTGCCATTTGCCAACACACCCTGACAGAAATGTCACCTTACTGCCTCTGCCAATGCCTGAAGCCATCGGGCTTACTTCCCGAGTTTTCTGGTATGTTTGAACTGATGGAGGAGGACTCTGGTCTCCAGGGCCAGCTCTGGAGAGTCAGGAGAGAGCTGCCAGCAGCCACGGTCTGTGCATGATGGTGTGAGACTGAAGCTGGCTGGATGGTGAGCAGAGAAGGAAGGACAGCTCACAGGGCCCCAGCATCTGCTGCCACTCCCTAACCCTGTACCCCTGCCTCTGGTGTGGCCTCCAGAGCTAACACAGAGCTGCTGACCCTAAGACCTGTCCTCAGCTTCTGTGTCCCCCACTGCACAGAGACCACCCTTCAAGTCCTTCTCCACTCACAGCATCCTCTCTGGTCCCCAAGACCGAACCTTCTGGCCCTGAGGCTCTTCTCACGACATCCTCTCCTCCTCTGGCTTCTACAGTGTTCAAATTTTCAATACCATCAAGGTCACTCAGAGCATGGGCCATCCTCCAATAAAACTGTGAATTCTCTCTGCTTGAGTCCCAGTGCCTAGCCCAGTCCTTTGGAACCAAGATGTTGTTGCCCAGTGTTGCATCCAACATGGTGTTCTAAATACTAGAAACAGCCAGGCACCATGCTCCATAGGTACTGAGCACCAAGTATAGCCAAGCACTTGGCTCACATGGTACTGAGCACCAAGCACAGGCAGGTACTGTGTTCCACAGGGGAAACATAATGAAGAAGCTGATCATGTTCTCAGAGAGCTGGCAGCCAAGAAGACAGAATCAGAACCCACATTAGGTTGCCACTCATCAGGAATGGGAGGCCAGTGGTCCTGGAAGTGGCCCAGACTCAGCCCAGACTGAGGTGGACAGCGGGCCCGGGAGCCAACCCACAAGAAGCATAGAGGTAGCTCATCTTGCATTGCCAGCGTCTCCTTCTCTCAGCAGCAGAGCGGCTCCAGGACTCCCCGAGGACACTAAGCCATGGAGGATGTGTGCATCTCCTACACGAAGTGGTGTCTGTGTTTGCACCTAACCCCATCTGCCTTAATCAATCCACCTCTGGATGACATCATACCTAACGCAATAACAACAAAGGACACCAATAACTGGACATGTTCAGCACAAACACAGGTCTTTCGTCTGAGGCAGGATGGCTCATGGGTGCAGACACATGGCGAGGGAAGGCCACGTGTACCTAGAGAATAAGAAGGAAAGAAGAGGACACAGTGAGGCATGATGGGAACAAGACGAAGAGAGGGAGACAAAGAGGACACACTGTCACTGAGCCACTGTCCCCTTGCCTTTCACTTGTGTGTCCTGCCAAGCTCACGGGAGGTACTGGAAGGGATTCCTGATGGTTTCCTAGAACAAGTTGGTTTTCTCAAGGGTGGTGTGTCAGAAACAGCAAGGCTGGACCCTCAAACCTCTTCCTTCTGACCCTGAACTGTGGGCTCCTGCCATAGCTAAGCCACACACCATGATGCCCTCACCAGAGGCTGACCCATGGGGCTGCCAGATCTTGGACCTCCAAGCTCCATGAATCCAGTAGATCTGTCTTCTCATGGCACCCAGCCTCAGGTACTTACTGTAGCAACCGAAAATGGATATCGCATTGTTTGGTGGGTGGCTGAATCATAGAAATCAGAATAAATTGCTTTATACTACAACTGACCTTCCCATCCTCTGGCAGGCCACAAAAAAAGACCAAAGGAACCTCCATAGATTACAACAGACCTTCCCCTCCTGACAGGCCGTAACAAAGACTAGAGGAACCTAGTGATTCCTCCACCTAGAGGGGTCTGGATGGCAAATATCTGGAGTCCAAGAGAAGGGCCTGCCCCTCCCAGTGGATGCCTCCTGCTTCTGGAGCCTGGGAAGAACAGGCTCAGCCAGCAGCTCCAGCTCACAGTAGCATCTCACCGTGCGATGTCCATGAACCAAAAGGGGCCTCTGGATAAGAAATCCCCAAGATGACAACAAAACACCCGTGAATCTAACACCCACATCATGGCAAAAAAGCACACATGTGCTCCTTGGAAAGGCCCTTCCCCTGGCCAGCTGAGTCCTGTGCATTTGCTGATGCTCCTGTCTGAGCTGCTCCCCACCTTCTGGCCAAGGGACAAGCAGGTCAGCTGGGAAGCATCAGGATGAATGACAGTGGACTCTCTGCACTGTGCAGAAGCCGCCCGTGGGCCCCACTTCAAGTGGAGACAGAAGCAGCAATCGCCTTTGACTTTTAGAAATCTCATTTGGGATTGTGCTGAGGAGAAAATGGAATTCATTAAAATAACAGCACTAGGGGGCTGGGAAGATGGCTCAGCGGGCAAATGCTTCTCTCACAAACAAGAGGACCTGAGTTTGATCCTCAGAACCCACACAATTATGCCATATTATTATGGTGCTGGCATGTTCCTGGCAATGCAGCACTGGGCAAGCAGAAACAGGAGGGTCTCTGGGGCTTGCTAACTAGCTAGTTTAGCCTACTTGGTGAGTTCTAGGTTTAGTAGAGACCCTGTCGCAAAGGGGGTAGATGGCCTTCCTGAGGATGACACCCAAATTCGTCTTCTAGCTTCCGAATGTGCATGCACAACTGCTCACATGCAAATACCTTCCCACAAACATGGGTGCACACATGCATACACACAAATATGCACACGTGCACACATACAAACATGCACACATACACATATGCAACATGCATACACATGCACACATGCATACACACATGCAACATGTATACACATGCACACACAAACATGTACACATACATACACATGCAACATGCATACACATGCACACATGCATACACACAAACATGCACACAAACATGCACACATACACACATGCAACATGTATACACATGCACACACACAAATATGCAACATGCACACATGCATACACATGCACACATGCATACACATGCACACATGCATAAAAACATGCAACATGCATACACATGCACAATCATGCACACATACATACACACATGCACACATACACACAAACATGAACAAATACACACATGTGTGTGTACATATACACAAACATCAGTGCACACATACATACACACATGCAACATACATACACACACATGCATACATACACACAAATGCACACATACGCACAAACATGCACACATACATAAACACATGTGCGCATACATATACACAAACATTGGTGCATACATACATACACACATGCAACATACATACACATGCACACATACATACACACAAACATTCACATGTACACACAAACATGCACACATACATACACACATGTGCATGTACATATACACAAACATCAGAGCACACATACATATACACACATGCAACATATATACACATGCATACATGCATACACACAAACATGCACACATACACACAAACGTGTGCATGTACATGTACACAAACATCGGTGCACACATGCATACACACATGCAGCATACATACACACATACATGCACACATGTACACACACATGCTTAAAACATACAGTAACATGCAACATCACAACAGATTATAGCAAGGACCTTCTTCCCTCCCTCCCTCCCTCCCTCCATCCCTCCGTCCCTCTGTCCCTCCCTCCCTCCTTCCCTCCTTCCTTCCCTCACTCCCTTCCTTCTCCACCCTCCCTCAAGAGCACAAGGTCCATGAGAATTTAAAAATAGCCAAACATGGATTTCAAGTAGAGTAAACCAAATGAGCCCAATTTTCTATGCCTTTCATTTTAAATTATGTGCTGAATGTCTAGAAGCATAAGGCGTAAGTGAGAAGGATACGACATTTAAAATCTAATTTTCAAAAATTGGGTCCTAAGGCAGAACAGTGAAAATGCATTTACACATATAATTATGCCTGCAAATCAATACTGGCAGAACGCATGCCCATTGGCTCATACAATAGCCCGGCCTGGCTTTATGGAGCCACACAAACCAATTCGCTCACTCGGAGGGTGTCTACCAACCCCCCACTAGGTGCCAGGTGGTGCCCCGGTGGGTATGCTCTCAGTTCATGGCCCCGAGCCCCTTGTGAACCGATGAGGTCTTTGCCACACGAGGAAAGAAGGGAAGGAGAGATGCCGGGATGGAGAGGCAGGTGCTCCAAGTAAACCATGGTGTCTGCATGTCAAGGGCAGGAGCCATGGGTGCAGCAGGGCTGAATCCTGCCCGAAAAGAACCAGAGCCGCGCAAGAAAGGAGCCATGGGCAGAAGCTCATGAGCAAAGGCTCACTGGGTTGGGCAGGAATGTGTGGGCAAGTCAGGGGCCTGGCTGCCTGAGCAGGGGAGCGACAGCAAGAGGGAAGCCATGAGCGACGAGAGGATACATCAGGATGACCACAGAATCAACCCATGGGAGCACAGGGAAGCCTTCCAAAGGTCTCCCTGGAG
Organism: Zapus hudsonius; assembly: GCA_004024765.1. Taxonomy (NCBI): domain Eukaryota; kingdom Metazoa; phylum Chordata; class Mammalia; order Rodentia; family Dipodidae; genus Zapus; species Zapus hudsonius. The sequence goes on from PVHP010036700.1 coordinate 11,744, forward strand.
AAAGTGGTGGCCTGTCCTATCCCCACAGCAGAGCAGAACTGAGGGAGGATGGGCGCTACGCTTCAGGGGGCCGGATCTGACGGCCCAAGCAAGGTGCAGGTATGGGTCCAGCATGGCCTGACTGTAGGATTCTTGAGGCATAGTTACCACAAATGTCCCCAAGTGACCCTTGGTCCACATTGTCCTCAGAAAGTCACAAAGAGATGTAGCCATGACACAGATACATGAAGCCGGTGTCAAGAGAGCGCCTAACTGATATCAGCTTGAGATAAACCAGGTGCGTCCCACCAGGGGTGACATCAGGGGAAAAATGATGTCAGTACACATGCCTCCTTTGGACCAAGTCCCAAGGACCCACTGGTCTTGCTTCACCTGAGGACCATCATGTGATTCCCCAATAAACCACGTTCTATAATCTTGGATCTTTCTCTGTCTTTGATCTCATGGGAGCTTGGATCGGGTCCTCACATGGCAGAACCAGGCTGTTCCAGAACAGGTGATCTCATAGGAAAGTTCTCGATTGAACTCAACCATCCCTCAACAGTCACAGAGCTACAACAATGCCAAGTAGATCAGCACTCGTAACCAAGACAGCTTAGAAGGTGTGTGCCTGGGGTTAAGGCGCTTGCCTGCAACGCAGAAGGACCTGAGTTCAATTCCCCAGTGCCCATGTAAAGCCAGATACACAAGAGGGTGCATGTGTCTGGAGTTCATTTGCAGTGGCTGGAGACCCTGGCATGTCCATCATTCTTTCTCTCTCTCTCTCTCTCTCTCTCTCTCTCTCTCTCTCTCTCTCTCTCTCTCTCTCTCTCTAGCAAACAATGTGTTCACACGTGTCCAGGAATTCCTGTCAGGCTGCTGTTCCCCATGGCTACCCTGCTGGGCTCTTCTTCCATTGCAAAGCCATCCCAGCCCTCAGCGATGCCCCTGTGCCCTGCAAATGCAGGCTCCACAGCTCTCAGCCTGCCCACCTCTGCCAGGACCAGCCTGGAAGTCAGTGGACTAGACTATCTCAATGCTGTCATCCCAGGAGGGCATCAAGACGTCAGCAACCAGCAGGGGAGCCTCCCCTCAGCCCATGGACAAGGTCTCCCTCCTGCTGGAAGAAACGAAGCCCTGTGTGCAGAATCAGAGAACCCCATTTGGTCTCTTGAGGGAGATTCCCGCTCGTAACCAAAGCACTCAATGCCCACAGAAAATCTAGTCTTCACCCCCGTGGGGCCTGGTATTTGTGTTAAGTATTTAAAACACATTAGTCTTGACACCAGAGTGGCTAATAAGTTAATGTCCTAGGTATTGGGGAGGAGGTAAGTGTAAAATTATTGGCTTTAAAATGATCCCAGTGAAACCATTTCTTCTAACAAGATCATAAAATGCATTTTCCCAGTGAGTCATATATAACAGGCTCAACTGTACAATAAAATGGGGATACAGGTTTAATGGAAGACCAAGCCTGTTAGGCTGCAGATTAAGGTGCAATTTCTGCCTGGCATGTTGTGTCCAGGGACTGCGTGTCTGCTGGCTGGTGTCTTTCTGCTGGTGGACCCAGAGATAAGTGCCATTTCTGCTTAGCACAGAGACGCGTGATAAATAGGGGCTAGACAATGGCTCTTTTTACCAAAATGGAGAGAGAGAGAGAGAGTCTAAATCCAAGCTTTGATTTGACAGACATTATCAGAAAGGCTCCATGACTTCCTCAGAAGTCCGTTCCAGTTCAGACAAGAAGCTCATCCAAGGGTCTGTAAAAGCACGTAGCCTGGGCTGGTCTTGAACTTCTGATTCTCCCCAGGGCTGGGGTTATAGGCACTCACCACTCTGCCCAGTTTATTTGGTGCTGGGAATTGAACCCAACGGGCTTCATGAATGCTAGGCTGGCACTCGACCAACTGAGCTCGATCCTCAGCCTTGTTTTGTTTCAATATGGAAAATTATGTTACAGCAGTTCACAAATCTTCAGGCTTCTTATGTAAACCAGCCCTGCCCCCATTTCTCAGGCCATTTTCCTCTCTGATGGTTTTGACTGTGAAACCCTTTCTGGCATGTGCCTTCCTCCAGAAACGCACAGGTCTTCATGACACGAGGTGGGGGGGAGCTTGCCCTCACGTGGTCGCAGGTGGCCTTGGATGTCATGCTCTTCATTCAGTAACATCTCACCTCTTCTGGGTCACCTTAGCTGGACCGTGGCAACAGGACCTAAGTGTCAGCCTACAGCAGGCACCGCAGAACAGGGTCTCAGCCGGGATAGGATGCCGGGGTGTGTGAGAGGCAGGAGGTGGGGACAATGAGGCTGGTTACCATGACAATGCACCCATGCCCACTCTGGTAGACACGGATGACCCCTAGTTTCGGACCAATAAGCATTCAATCCAGGTCCAAGAACACACCTCGGGAGCCCAGGGAGATGGTGGGGGCTTTACTGTAGCTTCCCTCCCCTGTGGGAACACTTCACTCCTCTCAAAGGGACTGTGCTCTGAGAGGCTCTATGAATGCCTCTTCCTGTAGCTTAGTTACACTAAGAATAATCTAGAAACCACTTAGGTGCTAGAGAAAAGGAAACTCAAGAGTTCTGATCCCAGGATAGTCACATCACACATACTACCTGCAATTTCCAGACATTCAACTGTGATCGCTCTGTGAGTGCTTGACACACGAAGTCTTGGCAAATTCGATCGTACGTGTGCAAAACTGTATGAAATGTCGTGCAGTTCTAAACGCCGTTCCCAAGTGGGCTGGCCTCCTCTGTCGGCTATCCCTTGCGTACTAACACCAGGACAGACTATAGTTCTGAGGAGGGAACGGGCTTGGCTCAGGCACCTCGGGAAGTCCAGGCAACAGGCTGGATGAAAAGGTCTTACGTCTGTCTCGCACACATGTCCTCCCATTTGTCCTCATGACTGCAAGCACACAGAGCTGAGGGATCTGTCTCTCACTTGGTCCCTCCATGAACCTACCTGCGCTCTACAATCAGAACCTGTCCTCAGGGTCACCAAGCTACTCCTTAAGTTAACTGGTGGGAGATATTCAACCTACCCTCAGACAAAGGAAGGCAGGACACCTGTGGAGACAAGGGCCAGAACAGCCCCAGTGAGGGCACTGTTCCCTCGGTGCCCATGTGCCCGAGTTGGACCCTACAAAATATATGTCATCATATCACTGATGTTTAGAAATACATAATTTTAATAGACGTTAGGTTTTAAAATTTACTTGAAAACGTTTTTGAAATTCATGAAGCTCCTTACAAAACCCCAAAGATCCTTAACACAAGCTTAAGGATGTGTCTGTCACAAAGTGCCAGAGCTGCCTGAAAGGAGGAAGGAGGTGGATGGGTTAGTTTATGCAGGGACCATTTATGCTCAGAACTCTATGTAGTTGGGTTTGCTTTCAAAGCGAGAACCCAGAGCTCTTCTCACCATGGAAGGACAAGGTACCATAGGGTGATAAGAGAAAGCCTTGAACTTCAAGACTGCGGAAGAATTCTGCCCCTTACCAGCCCAGCCAAGGAACTTGAACACATTTCCTTATCTGAAAACTGGGGCAAAACCACCACATCCTCACAGAGCAGCTGACAGGCATCCAGGAGACCCCGGGTCCGCCACAACACTTAGCTGCGATCATGGTGTCTATTGTCAGAAGCCTCATTTTCCCCATCATCATGATGGTGAGGGTGGCCAAGGACCACTAACCTCCATTTCACCCACCGTTACACCGGATATTTCTAATAGATATGTGGATTGAGCTTAATTTTGAAAGCAACTTCCCAACTTAATTGGCGCTCACCAGGGTTCAGAATCAGAGGCTTGACAATTTTTCGCAGAGTGCAGGAAGAAAAAGGTCGAATCGTAGGATGCTAATAGCAGACCACATTTGGAACATCTGTTGCAGGATAAATAATTCGGACTCATCTAGGATGGTTCCATGGGCTAAGTCACCCACTGGGTATAGAGTGCTGAGGAAACATAAGTGACTGTCTGTTGAAGAGCAGGGTGGCAAGAGAGGAGGGCTGTGTGTCGTGCATGCCAACCACAGTGTGAATGGAGCCACCACACACACAGTGACACCAAGGCACAGAGGAAGGACTCGCCAGTGCTAGTCTCTGTGTGCACTCAGGTACATTGCCAAGCTCCAGAGACATTTCCTCCCGAAGAAGAGAAAGAAATCCCCACGGGCAAGGAATGAATACGGTCTCCTATTGCGCTAACAGAGCCTCCATAAGCTGCATCTTCTGGCCGTGTCACAGCCTTTACTCCTATCCTATGTTCTAGAATCACACACGGGAACAGCACTAGCCTCAGCTTGGATCAGTACCTGCCAAGTTTCACTACAAAACCACATTTCCCACCTGCACTTTTCCTCTTTCCAGTTAATAAGCTGGTGTTGTTTGTGGAGCTCTCAGAGAGGAAAGGGGGCTCGTTTTCATCTAGTGAGTTATCTTGAAGGTTCCATTTTCCTATTTAGGTTTTGGGCTTTGTGGCATTGACTGTGCCTGCAATTTGACAGAGTGCCACCAGGGGTCAGTGCTGAGCGGTTTGACCACCAGGAGCAAAAGTTGAAACTTCAAGATGAACCTGAAGGAGAATGGCTTTTGGGAAGCTGCCTGCCTGGCCTTGAGTTCTTCTGCTGAGTTGCAGAGGGTGGTGGCTGGTTCCTCCAAGTAGGTGGGTTCTGAGTGTGTAGCGGTGGCAGCCTGGCTCCTGGGACTCTGTTCAGACCTCATTTCATGCACAGACCATGGCTCTGCCATGCCTATAATTAGGTCTCAAGCTATCTGTATGACATATGACATCATTCCCTTTTCCTTCTGTCAAACAGCTGCAGAGGGTGAGCTCACCTGGGAAGGACACCTTGTCTTTGAGAACCCTGGGGCCATAGCTGGCCTCTAGGGACGTGTTATAGATGGTGGTTGGAATCTCAGAGAAGCAACCCCAGCCACGTGGGGTAAGACAAGGGAGGGCTGCCCAAGGGCTCACACTGTCTGTCTTGTGTCCAGACAGTCACTTGTGTCCCGACAGTCACATAGGATTCTGGGTATGAGACCTGACTTCAATGTGCCAGGGTTTTGTCTACAGAGAGGGTCAGAGCCCAGAGAGAAGCCTGTCATTGGCGTGGGAGATGAAATATGCTTACATGTGGGAAACACTACAGTAGTGAGCCAGTACATTTGAACACACATAAATACATGGAAGAGGCCAAAGCAAGCAGAATTCCAGAACAGATGCCAGGAGACCTTCGATCCCCACATGTGATCTCCACAGGCTACTAAGCGTTTCTGACCTCACTCATCTGCACAGTGGGAGAGTTAATTCATATGATCTCAGAGGTCCTTGCAGGACAAAACCAAAGAAAAATAATAATGGAAGAACCTTAAGAAATCAAGTGATTTCTTAAAACTTCCTATTTTATCTGTTTTTCTTTCTTTTCCAGTGACACCGATAATAACAGGCTGTGTGATCATCTATCATCAACTTGACAAGACCTGGAATCACCTCGTGTCATGGTTTGATACAGGTGTCCCCCACAAACAATTGAATGTGTTCTGATAGATCGATCCTCAGCTGATGGCAGTTTGGGTTTTACAACCTCGATGAAGCTGTGTTGTTGGGGTGGGCTTTTGGGGGTTATAAGCCAGCTTCCCCTTGCCAGTGTTTGGCACACCTTCCTGCCGCTGTTTGCAGTGCTATGGCAGGGGTGATGTCCAGCCCTCTGCTCATGCCATCGTTTTCCCTGCCAGAATGGAGTCTCCCCTCGAGTCCGTAAGCCAAATAAACCCATTCCTCCACAAGCTGCTTTTGCTTGGGTTCTTTCTGCGCAGCAACTAGAAAGCTGACTGCAACACCTCGTCATGCCAGGGAGAGATTAATTGAGGCGGGAAGGCCCACCTTTACTGTGGACAGCAACCTTCCATGGGCTGGGATCCTGAACTATACAAAAAGGAGAGAGCTGGCTGAGCAGCAGCCTCCTCACTGTTGATTGAATATGACCAGCTGCCTCAAGCCCCTGCCACCATGCCTTGCCCACCACGATA
>PVHP010036701.1:0-17782 GCA_004024765.1 Zapus hudsonius
AGCATCTATTTACAATTTTATTGGTAGGCTTTACCCTCAGGGTCAGGTGTTCTGATCAGGTGGGGTGGGGTGGCTGGCTGGGAAGAGATCAGAACACCTGAGTAGGGGGCTGGGCGAGAGAGCTGATTGGATGGGACTAGACCAGAAGCTGAACAGGGTTCTGCTGAAGCAGGTGCTGTGACATCTCTTCTGGTTCCCTCATTGGGCCCTCTCCTCACTGGCTACCTGAAAACAAAGCTTCTTGACTAATTCCCACTAGAGTTCTTTTTCCATAGCTGCATCAAAGTACCAGACAAACCAACGTAAAGGGGAGAATTTTATTTTGCTCACAGTTTTGGAGGGTCCAGCCCATCTTCCATGATTCTGGACTCCAGATATGGCAGAACATCATGGTGGCAGGGGCACAAGGAGCAGGACATTGTTAAGCAAGAGAGTGAGGCACGGAGCAGCCTGGGGTAAAAGACAAGCCCAAGTGCTCACCCCCACGGACATACCTCTTCCAACCAGGCCCCACATCCTAACCTTTCCAGAATCTCCCAAAGCAAAACCACCAGCTGGGGATGAAATGTTAACACATGAGCTTGTAGGGGACTTTCCATATTAAAAGACAGCAGCAGCCAAGGCAAGCCTGCAGTGGCCCAGCAACCCTGGACACACCCTATCCTATCAGGATGGCATCCAGTGAGACGGGCATATCCTCCTTGTCTTACCAAAGGCAGAAATGACCTGGGGCTGCTGAGGCAAGGCTGGCACTGGAGCCACAGCCCTGGATTCAAATCCAGTTTGAAGCCAAAGTGTCTCACCCTAGCACATCCCTGACGGGGTCCATGCAGCTCCCTGAGAAGTGTGTCATGCAGATGTGGAACGATAATGGCATTATTATGTCTACACCTCCCCAATGGAAACCAAGCTTGGTCAGTTGCTGGGGGGAAGTGGAAGGCTTCCTGTTGCCAAATCCTGTTGGGGATTTGGACCACACAGTGCTTTGATCTCAAATTTTTAGTAGACAAAGGATGAATATTTATTGTTTTTATGATCATTGTTTTATAGAAAACAAATTTGGGGGAGTGGGAAGGAATAAATATTTGCGACAGCAGACATTTAAATGCCAGTGGTTAATTTACTTGGCTACCTTGATTTACAATGGTAACATTTGGGTGGAGAGTTGAAAAGAAGGAGCGCTCTTTTGTTCTTGTTTTATTTAGAATTTCTAAAGTCTAAAGGAATGCTTTTATTACAAGTACATAAAGCAGTGGGGAAAAAAACCTATCAAGGATTTAGATGCCATTATAGTAGCTTAAATTTTGGGTGCTAAATGAACAGTCTTTTAGCCAATTTCTTTTGAAAACTTTTCTGTTTTTTTTTTTCTTGTTAAAATAACTTGCACACCCAAGTTTGTGTGACATGAAGATGGGGAGGGGCTTACAGAGGGAGAAAGGAGCCCAAGTTGTTGGTGACACGCAGTGCAGCGTGGCTGTGAGTGGTTTGGGGGCTCCTCTCCCTGGAGGGCTCATCTGCACAAGGACTATTCCTCCCATTCCAGCCTGATCACTTAGGAACCCCAAATCCTTATGTGAGCGAGGGTCATCAGAGGGAAGCCACCTGACAGGCTTAGTTCACAAGGGGCAGATGATGGCTCTTCACCTCCATCTGACGTCGATTTCAGGCAAACAAACAGACACGTCCCTGGGATTTCACGCACACCAAAAACTTCTGAAATTTCAAAATGCTCCAAAGGTTCATGGCCAGCACAAGTATTCAAAGGGAAGAAGAAACACCACAGCCTCGTGTTTTTCAGGGTCCATTGTTTTAATTTCAAATTTGATTTTCCTTCTGTCTTACTAGGTTTACCTCATTACTGCAGGCAGAGTGGTGTAGCTATGGCGAAGCTTATAGAATCTGTGAGGACCGCCCAGGGCAGTGGGCAGGCACCCACACTCCAGCACCAGAAAGATGACTTCAAAGAACCTGAAGACAGAGCACATTTACTTTTCTGATTCAAATTACTTTGTTTAGAAAAGAGTAAACACAATTACCTTAACAACAGAGCTGAGAGGCTTTGAGGGTTTAAGGAACATTGTTTTCCTAGCAGGAGGGTGGGGACTGCTCAGGATCTGGGAGAAGGGACTTCTCAACCAGGTGGCTTTCATTTGTTTTCACTTTTTTCCCCCTTTTTTTCCGAAACGCGTTTGAGTAGGCAGGGGCATCTGATTGAGTTCCTCGAAAAATGAACTATTTATTTTTTTCATTGCAAATGAAATTAATATTCACTTACATATATTAATTAGGTCCCAAGAGAAAACTCAGAAAATTCCATCACTAAGTTTCATCTTGTATCTCTCTCCACAGTCACGGAGATCCTCTGTGGGGATTTTACATCCCTCTACCGAGAGAAGGAGAGAGGGAGAGGGGTGCGGAGGGAAGGTGGGAGGTACCATTCACTGTTTCATTGTCTTATTTTTATTTATTTGTGTATTTATTTATATAATTATTTTAAAAAATATTTTAATTTTTACTATTGTTACTACTGCTTTCTTAGTTTTTAAAAAAATATTTTATTTATTAATTTTTTAGCAGAGAGATACAGAGAGTGAGAGACAAAGAGAGAGAACACCAGGGCCACACCTTGTGGGTCTGGCTTATATGGGTCCTGGGGAATTGAACCCAGGGCCTTAGGCACTGGTGGCAAGTGCCTTAACCGCTGAGCCATCTCTCCAGCCCAATATATAATTATTTATTTGACTTTTTAAAATATTTATTTATCAGCACAGAAGAGTGAGAATGAGCATAGCAGGGCCTCTTGGGCTGTGAGGCCTACAAGACAAGGACCTTAACCACTGAGCCAACTCTCCAGCCCTTCATATTCCGAAGACCTTTCACTCTTGGTTCGTTTAGAGCGTGTTCCGAGTATTTGAATCATTTTTTCTCATTATTTAGCCTGCCCTCTTTCTAGATATTTGGGTAGCTTTTACTCTTCACTGTTACCAAGAATGTGGTAATTAATATTCTTGTGCTAATTGTGAGAATGTGCTTGAAGGGCAAACAGCAATGTAAACCACTAGGTCAGAATGGAGGAACATACAGGGCTTTGACTGAATTTGTGAAATCGTTTTCTCTGAGGATTATCCTAATGAAGACTCCCCTCACCCGGAGATGGGAGTGTTTGGTTCCTTCCACCTCTGATAATGCAGTATATAAAATTTAATCTTGGCCAACCTGAAATAGTGCCTCAATATACTTTAATGAAGCCTTTTATAACAATGAACACCTTTGAATAATTTTGAAGATGAGTATAATCCCCTCCCACTTCCAGGGTGACTAGACCCCTGAAGTTAAAAAGCAGGAATGTCTGCAGGAAAAGACTGGGGCTTCTCCTTATCTCTTGCCTAAAGGAGTTGCTAGACCTTTTTCCCCAACCTGAGCCCCTCCCTGGGGGGTTCCTTTCCTAGAATTCCAATCTAATCCTGGCATTGTGGTTGGTCAAGTTTAAGACCCCAGGACTTCTTGAGCTAGCCTAGCCAGACCAATCAGCAGTGTCTCTGGCTCCCCTGAGGTTGGGCCCACCACCATAAGGTTATAAATAGTTTACCAGCGGAGGGTGAGCTCTCTTGGCTCTCCCCTCTTGGTTCTGGTGAGTTTCCCCTCCTGTCTCAGCCCTGAGAGGAGAAGAGAAGAGAAACTCCTGAGCCTTAACTCCTCCATGGCTCTACTATGCCCCGGCCCTTCCTTCACACATGGCAGGAGCTCTCTACACTTTCTCCTCTTTCCTTCTCCTAATCTAATAAACCTGATAAAGTCTCTCTGTGAGTTCAAGGCCACCCTGAGACTACAGAGTGAATTCCAGGTCAGCCTGGACTAGAGCGAGACCCTACCTCGAAAAACAACAACAACAACAACAACAACAACAAACCCATTTTTATTTATTTGTTTCCAAGGAAAATGAGAGAGAGAAAGAGAGAGGAGAAAGACAGGGAATATGTGCACACCAGAACGTCTAGCGGCTGCAAATGAACTTCAGATGCATGCACTACTTTGTGCATCTGGCTTTACGTGAGTACTGGTGAATTGAACCTGGATCCTTAGGCTTTGCTGGCAAGTGCCTTAACTGCTGAGCCATCTCTCCAGCCCCATAATAGAAGTTTCTAATAAAAATTTTGACATACTAGCCATCCTCTGCCATCTCATTTCCCAGGTGAACTTCCTACCCATCACATAACTCAGTGTTACAGCTGGGAGGTTGGCAGCGTAAGTTCTGTGATGTAAAAAGGCAGATCTGGGAAGCAGTTTGGGTAACTTAGGTTCTGGTCAGACATGGAGTCACTGTGTGTGTGGAGGAAAGGACAGAACTTTGGGGAGCGCAGCAGGGCTAAGGACACCCTTTCTCAGGGAGCTCTGTGGTGGTGGTAGAAGCCTGCTGGGCTTTGACAAGAGGTGGAGTGGCCTGGGCCGGGTGAAGTTTGTGGTCTGATCCTGCTCAAATCCTCTCATTTAATCCATGTCTGTGACTGGGGCCCTCTGGGAACTTCTCTGAAGAGTGACTCTGGGGCTGGAGAGATGGATTAGCAGTTAAGATGTTTGCCTGCAAAGCAGAAGAACCCAAGTTTGATTCCGCAGGACCCACATAAAGCCAGATGCACAAGGTGGTGCATGTGTCTGGAGTTCTTTTGCAGTGGCATGCCCATTCTCTCTCTCTCTCTCTCTCTCTCTCTCTCTCTCTCTCTCTCTCTCTCGTTCTCTGCCTCTTTCTCTCTCAAATAAATAAATTAAATATTTTTAAAAAAGAGTAATTCTGGGTTTTTAGGGTGTCACTTCCAGAGTTTGCTGCCAAAGGAGCATCTTCTAGTTGACCTGCAGGCATTTGGGAACAGCCATAGGAGGGAAGGAGCCAGATGGGCTCTTTGGTCTGATCTAGCCCAGGGTGTTTCTGGAAGATTTAAAGTAATTAACATTTTTTAAGTCAATATCATTATCTCTATAAAGCTTGACACGTTTTACAATATGGAAATAAGTGTTCCTGGCTTTACATATAAAGACATTCCGTCTTAGCTCATGTATCTGTTTACCTGGGGGTGATGCTTATGGCATCTTTTAATAATCTTTTTTCTATCATGGTTATAGAATTCTCTGCTATATACAGATATGCAGCTGTTTAAAAACATGTAGTAGTATTTTTGGTCCTGAGTGCAAAATTCTGAATGAGAAAAATGATCTGGAGTCCCCAAATTGCGCTTCTGTCTGAGAGTGGCATTCTAAATTATGTTTGGATGCATTCTGTAGATGGTCTACAATCTTTCAAGTCTATTCAGCAGCCAAATAATACTGAAGCCCAGCAATAAGCAATGCACATGTCTCTGGCATTGTAACACACACACACACACACACACACACACACACACACTTACTCTTTTTCAGGGTCAGGCAGATGAGTATGGAAAGGTCAGCTTTTAGTATATTGTGCCCTTGTAGAATATAGGGACAATATTTTTCTTGTGACGTATCTGATATGATACTATTTTTACCACTTCTCTGCAAAGCTGGTATATGGCTCTTTACATCTTTGAGTATGAATATAAATTGTCATTACAGTATTATGGAAAAGAAATAAGTCTAACACGCACATTTCCTGCAGCGCTTTCTTTCTTTCTTTTTTTTTTTCCAGGAAAACCAGTTTGGCTATTAAGGGAACCTCTCAGTGCGGCAGAGCAAGATAAGGCAAGGCTTCAGAGAGAAGAGCTGTTTACCATCAAAGCGACTGGTTCCACGCAGACATGCTGTATTATACACAAAGACAGAGGTAAATGCTCCATGGTTTTCATGAGTAATTTAGTCTGCTTATATAAAGGCACTAGAGCCTCTAGAATTCCTACTGATCCTATTACTTGCTTCTCTTTTGTTAAAAAAAAATAGCCAACTAAGCAAATGTAATTAAAAAAATCAGTCGTCTGAAGCCCCTTCCCCAGAGTAGCTGGGGGCTTCTGTCCTCTCCACACCTACCTGCCCCACAGGAGTGGTTCGTTCCTTGTCATGAGTGACAGCTGGGTGATACTACACCATGAATTCACTAGACTTTCATTTATCAAAGTGCCTTCTCTGCTCCGGGTTGAAAAGCAAGAATTTTTCTTGGAGTTATATATTTCCTGGATTAATTTATATTTTATACATACGTGGAATTATTAATTCATTCTCTCTGCAACATGAGTGGACCCCGAAGCTTGTGGCAGAGCTGTTATCTGTCATAGGGATGCAAACATGCTCTTTGATGTGTTAGTCTAGTGAACTTGACGGAGAAAGATGGAGTCCTCATTTGGTTGGGCTCAAAGATCGGCAGAAAATGTAGCGGTGGTTATTTGTGTTTCCAGAAGACACTCTGCTCAGTATCATGCCCCAGATAACTGGAAACCTCAGAGCAGCAGTCATTGCCCCTCCAGAGGGAGGCGTGGTCATCCTGGTCCACAGACACCCCTTGCAGTACATGCATGGCTCAGTAAGCAACCTCCATGATCACCGTGTGGCAGGGTGTGCACTACCTGGAAAAATACCCAAGGCCAGGAACAATCATGCTCTTCTGCAGTGCTTTATACACTGTCCTGAGTGCTTATTTACATTTAACACTCCCAGCATCCCTGTCCGAATCCCTGTCAGCATCCCTATCAGCATCACCTGTCAGCATCCCTATCAGCATCACCTGTCAGCATCCCTGTCAGCATCACCTGTCAGCATCCCTGTCCAAATCCCTGTCAGCATCCCTGCCAGAATCACCTGTCAGCATCCCTGTCCGAATCCCTGTCAGCATCACCTGTCAGCATCCCTGTTGGCATCACTGTGTGGCAGGGTGTACACTACTTGGAAAAGTACTCGAGGCCAGGAACAATCATGCTCTTCTGTAGTGCTGTATACACTGTCCTGAGTGCTTATTTGCATTTAACACTCACAGCATCCCTGTCAGGTAAGATCTTTTTATTTATTATTTTTGTATTTTTCAAGGTAGTTTCTCACTCTAGCCCAAGCTGACCTGGTACTCATTCTATAATTCCAGGCTGGGCTTGAACTCACAGCAATCCTCCTACCTCTACACTACCGTCTGATTTTATTTTTATTGAGAACTTTAATGTATGACCAAATTGTCATTTGTCATGTTCTCATCTCATTGACCTCTTTTGTCCCGTCTCCCTACCCCTACTTCCTTCTCTTCTGTTTTGATGTCTCATTCCTTTTGTCCTCCTCTGTCCTCTATGTCAAAATGTTGTTGGTCTCAGAACACTGCAGGCTTGTGGGGTGTCAGTAAACACTGTGGGGTCCTGAATGCAATAGTTGGTTCATGTCAGAACAGTGCCCACAGTACGCCTTCCTACCCTGTGGTTCTTACATTCTTTCCATTCCTCCTTCTATGCTCTCTTGAAGGCATGCTAGAAATCTCCTTTTCTTAAGCTCTTGACAGCCCTTTCTTTCCTGCTTTGATGAGTTTTGAGTCTCCTCTGTGTCTATGGCCATCACCATGGAGTTCTCTGGCTACCAGCGAGAGCAGCACTCATATACAGTCTGCCACTTCCTCTAGATGCAAATGATTCTTGGCCTTGGGATACATTTTTGTCATTGTGTTTGTTAATCAGCTGTCTCTTACTATAACAAATAATTAATAATTTGCTCATAGTTTTGGAGGTTCCATTCTGTGATTTTTTTTTTGGCCCATTATTTTAGGTTCAAGGTGAGGCAGCAGGTCATGGTAGGAGTGTGTGTCTGAGCAAAACCACTTACCTTGTCAGCCAGGAAACACAAAAAAGCAGGAAGGGGCAAGGGTGCCATAATCCCCTTCAAGGTCAAGTTTGCAAAGGCCTTACACCCTCCCTATTTCTAGAAGGCTCAAATTCCCAAAGATCCCACAGCCCCCCCCCCCCAAAAAAAAATAGCACCACTGGGGACCAGGGCTTCTCACAAATGACCTTTGGAAAATATTCAACCTTTGTTTTTTAATTCATTTATTCTTTAGTCAACAGATGAGCCAAGTGCTGTAGTAGCTGCTGAGGTTATAGTCATGCACACAACAAATATAATGGTGGCCCCACAATGCTTACAATCTATTGGGAAAGAGAGGCCTGCAAGAGTAGAGGGCGGAGAGCCTGGGAAGTTTCTGAGAGTGAAAGGAAAGGGAAGCTTTAAATGGGGAAGTGATGCCACCTAACATACACCTTCAAAAGCCCCCATTTGCTCTGGAGAATGTCCTCTATGAGAGACAAAATGGGTTGGGATCATTTTTTCACTGATACAGTAACCTTTTAACCATTTAAGGTGCTCCTGTTGTTACCCTATGTGTGGGGTTGCTGGCAAGTTCTCTCCCAGCCAGCAGACATCAGAATGACACATAATGCTATATTTCACTGAAGACCTACATGGGATCCATACAACCAGTTCAGAGTGGTCTAAGGTAGTAGCCTATGTGCTCAGCTGAGGAGGGCTGGGGAGAACAGAGCTTGAAGTCAAGGTCTTTGGACATTTGATCACCTGTTCATTTAATTGACATGTCAAACCAATGAACATATTGGCTCTTTAATTTTTATCCAAGTAGTAATTGATGATGTCGAGAGCCACCATTTCAAAACCACTCAGCACATATTGTTCTAGGCTCTGATATTATCTTTTATTTCTCACCACTAACTCTGAAGCAGATATTAGTTATTATTGTGGTGGTGCTGGGCTTGTGCATACTAGAGCATTCCCTACCATTGAGCTAGACCCTCAGAAAGCTGGGAATTACTTATCCCCAGTTTCAAGTTCAGAAAGCTGGTGCAGAGAGAGATTATATACTTCCCTGGCCACATAGCTAGTTAGTAGAGGGAGTTAAGATTCCACTAAATGAATGAATAAATAAATGAGCAAAACCCACTGTTTGCTGTCATTGGCCTCCAGGAACATCTGAGACGTCTGTCTGACTGTGATCTGATCACATCTGTGTTCAAGTAGATTTAGCAACTGTGTGGGGCTCACTGAGTCCACCCTCTAAGAACCGAGAAGGGAAAATGTTGGGCCCCAGCCTGACTGAACAACCTTAAGCTAAGTTTTAGAATACGATTTGTTCCTGCTTCCTGAGTTCCATGTAGCTGGTAAGCTTTGTTCCTGCTTCTTAGGTTTCACTTTACTGGTGATATAACCAACTACCCTGCAGATTGGCTGTAAAACAATGCGCCTTAGGGAGGCGTACTTTGCTCTGCTGTACTTTGCTGATTGGCTCCTGCCAAAAGGTTTGAATCTTATTGCTTAAGAGAAATAGGCGGGACAATGCAGCCTTGGGTTATAAAAGGGTTTTGGGTGCTCAAGTAAAGTGAGATTTGCCTGACTTTTCTCCCGGTCACATGTGTCTGTCCAACCGTATGCCTCACCTCTCCCCATGGAGTCCTTTCTCCTGCTGGCCGGTGAGACTTGGGCTACCTGCAGGAGATCAGGGGTAAGCGACTCCCCAATAGGAAAATGCAATTCTGATCTTTCTGGGGTATAGCGAGCAAGGTACACTTAGCCGGTCATTTGGAACAAGTTTCTAATCAGAAGATAGCTTCTGTAGACAAAGTGAATATGTAAATACAAATCATTGTCATTTCTAAGGGTTTATAGCAGTAAGTTGAAACACACATACACCCACAGAGGAAAACAACATGCCAAGAAGCAACCAGCATCATAGATATTTACTTGCCTTGGGTACTTTTGTCAATGTGAACCCTTTCCTCTATAAACAACCTTAAAGAGATATTCTACAAGTGTATTGGTGCATAGATGAATTTAATCAGGCAGGAGTCACCATTTTATTTTCATTAGGATTATTTTATGCTATTTTCATCTCCTTTTAAAAGAAATTACGGTTAAACCGTTTTTGATGGCATCCAGGCGTGGCTCTACTGTGCCTCATGTACAAACTGGTCATGATTTCAAGTAACTGACACTGTAAGAAAAAGTCAGAACTGTGCTGCAGGAGGTGCATTGTGAGCAAAAGATGCTAATTGGGAAGTTTCTAGGGCACCATAAATATAGAATGGGCATCAGAATACTGTCCACCAGGCAGTGGGAAGGAAGAGGGTCAGCCATGTAGAAAGAGAGGCTGAGCTTTTTATCTGATGTCAGCTGTGTGAGTGGTGATGGGGATGGAGAGGAAAGGGTAGCTTGAGGGTGAAAATGCACTGTGCAGGGTTAAGATAAAGACCAGCATGGGCCGTTCTGGACAAGAAAGGACCCATGGGGAAGATAGGATATTTATGGGTTCTGGGGCCACACCAGGACTAGCTGCATTTACAAAAAGAATAGGTTTATAACATATTTTAAAATTTTATGTTTGTGTGTGAGGTAGAGATGATAGATGATAGATAGATAGATAGATAGATAGATAGATAGATAGATAGATAGATAGACAGAGAATGTATATAGGAGCATCAGGGCCTCTTGATACTGCAAATGAGCTCCAGATGCATGTGCCACTTTGTATATCAGGTTTACATGGATACTGGGGAACTGAACCTGGGCCAGCAGGCTTTGTAAGCAGGCCCCTTTAAAACCACCGAGCCATCTCCCCAGCCTGGCTTTATAACCTATTTTAGCTGTGATAGGACCCACCTACATTTCTCTTATGCTGATAGTGGCAGGCTTTCAAACAAGTGCCTTTAAGCGCTGTCCCATCTCCCCAGCCTCTCTGTGCTTTTCCAAATGGGTGGTTATGCTGTTTAAAATGCTCCAGGCCCACCTGCTATCTACTGTTTTAAATGCATGAAGCCTTATGTTAGATAAGCTAAGCTTTGTCAGCTGTGGAGTTACATTGTTGTTGGCCATGAATTCAATTCTCATAAATCAACAATTTATATTAAATAAGGTGTCTTAAAACAGAAGCACATGTGAAACAAAGCTGTATATTGATCAGTTGATGGCAATGTTAGGGCCAGAGTCTTGGAGGAACCTAACCTTGGGTATCTCAAGGAGCAATGCTCAGTGTTTGTGGTTACTTCATAGCTACTGTAAACACTAAGAACTAAGTGTGTTTTGCTAAGTTGTATTCAACTTAGGGAAGGCATACTTGTGAGTTTTTTGTTATTTAAAACAGGGTCTCATATATCCTGTGCTATTCTCAAATTCTCTATGTAGCCAAGGTTGACCTTGATTTTCTGATTCTCCGCTGCTACCTCCTGAGTGCTGAGATTATAGGCATGAGTCAACACACTCAGTTTATGCTGTGTTGGGGGTTGAACCCACGGCTTTGTATACATTACACAAGTACTCTACCATCTGAGCTACATGGCCAGACCCTTTACATGAAATTTTTTCAAAAATTACTATTTTTAGGTTCTGTGTGTATGGTACCTTCTTGTTATTTAAGTCTAGTGAGGTGGGTCTTACTGTACTGCCAAGGCTTGTCTCAATGTCATGGGCTCATGGGTCCCTTCTGTCTCAGCCTCCTGAGTAGCCTAAGACTACAGACATGTGCCTCCATGGTAGCGTGAGATTTGTAAGTGTCATTTGTATGTTGTATGTCAGTTCTATCTTTACAAAAACATTGGTTTGTGCTAAGAAGTACTGAATAGAGTTTATCGGGAAAGAAGGATGCCCCCAGTTAAGGATGGTATGGATCCATGGTAACTTAGGCAAGCATTTTCTAAATGATGAAAGTCCTATCCGTTAAGTTCTCCCATGCTCCAGGCACTGTAGATAGACATTTGCACATGTAGACAATGTCTTATTCACTGTATCCTCATAACCACACCCCAAAGTTTGTTTCATTGTCTTCACAAATGAGTATCTTCAGACCAGTGAGCTAGATTTGAAATCCACCACTTTTTGCTGTAAAGCCCAAGTCTTTGTGCTATCATGTGTGCAGTGGGAATCATTCGTGTTATCAGTTCTGTCTCCCGAGACCTGCAGAAAGTGTGTTAGGAGAACGTGGATCATGTTTACTAATGGAAGGAAGGTGTCAGACCTCCATGAGTCCAGGGAAGGAACGTGAAACAGTTTAGACCTCACCTGGAGTGGGTTACCTGAACCAAGAAAGAAAAATGTATAGAAAGATCAGAGAAAGTCACATAACAAACTATCGATCTTGCAATGTTTTAATGAATAAGAAAATACAGTGTTTGCATAATGTCTACATTTTATTACCTGAGCACAAAGTTCCAGAAATGGCACCTTCAGCTCCAGCACGCGCTGATGGCAGAACAGCAGCTGCTCTGTCAGGCACATAAAACAGACCTTTCTGGAGAAACTCTCAGGGTAATGGCAATTAAATAGATTTTGGGGCACTCCTGTCCTGTATCCTGCACTAAGTTAATTAACCTGTCTCATGAGTACATGAGAATGGCGAAAGCTGACCTCACTTCAAAGAGCCCCATTGTTGCTGGGTGCTGACCTGCATTTTAATTGTGTGCTAGCTTCTTTAATTGCACAGAGATGTTCTAGGGAATGGAGTTGCTTTTTCAGGCAGCGATGGGTTTCTGATCCCAGATGTGTTCATTTACTTAGAGTGTGCAGTATTAGGTACTGGTTAGCACATCCAGACTCTCCACACACACCCCTTTTTGCAAAGATTCAGCCGGAAGTGGTGATTGGCTGCATCACTGTGCTAAAACTTAGTGTTATCTGTTATTAGACATCCTAAAGGGGTTGAGGACAAGGTAAAGTCAATAGTAAATACGATAGGATCATCCTAGTCTTTAGGAGTCCCTTAAGGCCTCAGCCTCCCAGAGTCATTAGAGGTAGCTGTGACTTCTTTTTTAAGTAGTCACCAAAGGCCAACTGTTAATTCAAGCTATAAGTACCAGAAAGCAGAAAAAAGAAAGCCAGCTCTTAAGTGATAACATTGATTTTGTTTTCTTCCCTTTTTAGAGAGTGTTACTTACGTTGTAGCTCAGTCTGGCCTCAAACTCACTGCATCCTTCGACTTCAGCCTCTTAACTGCTAAACTGACAGCCAGCCAGTAATGTATAATGCAGATATGTTTTGAACCTAAAACTCAATGGCACTGACTTCAATCTTCTTTCCAATCTCTCTTTATTTTTGTAACAATATAAAGAGAGTGTTTCAGCTACCCATTCTCTCTGTTTGGGGTGGTGCTGGGATCAAACCCAGGACCTTGCACTTGCTGGGTTTGATCCTCTACTACTGACATGGCTCCAGACCACGGAGGATGAAGACATTTCTGAACAAAGTTTTCACTGGGGTACTTTTAAAAAAACAACATTGATGGTCATTTATTTCTGCTATTTAAATGTTAAGAAAATAAGTACCTTAACTTTTTTGTTACAAGGTTATATGTGTATGTATGTATGCATACATTTGCATACATAAGGATCAGTTAAGAAACCATGGCTGTTTTCTTTCTTGTGTTGTATACTTGTAGGCATTCAGGGTGCAAGGTGGACCCATTGGGTGAAGGAAGGGGTTCATATGACTTGTTATCTCATCATCTGGGACTGTATCATTCCTGCTATTCAATGGCCCCTACTTCAGGATGGATAGAAGTCTGAAAAGTGGGACTAGCGATGGGGACTCCTGGAGGGATCAGAGGAGGGTGTGTGTGTGTGTGTGTGTGTGTGTGTGTGTGTGTGTGTGTGTGTGTGTGAGAGAGAGAGAGAGAGAGAGAGAGAGAGAGAGAGAGAGAGAGAGAGAGTTGCATAATCCCAGCAACCTTGGATCCTCCAAGATGCTTTCTTTTCCTACTTTACCTGACCCTGCAAAATGAAAGTTAGGACATTATTGCCAAAGCTTGTTCTACTATACGTGATAGTTTTGTCAGAGTTTTTGACAAGAGGAGAGTCAAATTGATTCCTGAAATGTCTTTTCAAGGGATCTTTGCATTTTACTTACTTATCCCCCACAAGCATTAAAAAAAACCCAATCTATTAGTTATAGATGCTTAAACAGACATACAAAGTAGCTGGGCCCATATAGTCTCAAAATGATGTTGCATTTTTCCCTCTCAGAATTGTGATTAATCCTCTAAAGAAAACTATGTACATTTGTGCATTTTGGCATATTATTGCAGCCAGAAACAGGCCACATTTTTAGGAGGGTCAGGAAAAAGCGGGCCCAGTTTTGCATTTGTGTTTATGTCGCTGGCAAAATCCCATTAGTGGTAATTCTGTCTCCAAATAGAAAGCGCTATATTATTGTATTGTTCCAGGAAGATTGCGAGCGAGCGCATCAGCTGGACCTTTCTTTCACACAATAAGCCAGCAGGAGGCTAAGGAATTTCTGTTCCTCAGTGTGTCTGGTGAGAACTAATCCTGCACCTAAGTGGATGGCATTATGTTGCTTCTCTGTGTTGACTGGAGCCCTGCGGTGGGCCCTTCTGTGGATGTTGACATCAGCGGAGGCTCAGAAGTGCACTTCTGGGAAGGCAATGCCTGCACCCCATCCTTAGGGCTGCTCTGGGGGGGACAGTCCTGAGGTAGATGGTGGTGGCGGGAGGAGTGGCACTGCTGAGAATAGAGGGGCAGACGGAGACAAGGTCAGAGACCATGGCCAGGGAGATACATGTCCCTCTGTGGAAGCAACTCTCTCAGAAATGACCAGCCTACAGATAACGTTGTCATCAGAAATCATTTAGGCTTACTTCTTGCATTTTTTTCAAGCGGTCATTTTTATTCAAGGGATGAACCCCCAGATTGACATTTTGGTCCCAATATCACAAGGATGGGCAGCGTGGGGGTTATGGATGTGAGGTTTCAGTATAACCCATGGAATGCATGGTAAGAGAATTCAGGGAGAATTTTGGATCTTAACTCCAAGGTTCTGAAAGCTGGTATCTATAGCTAACCTAAGAGGAGGGTAGAGAGAAAGTGTAATTTATGTCCAGCTTATAGGCTAGCAATCTTCTCAGGAATTCTACCCCATAAAACACCAATTCTAGAATTTCACACAGCTATGGTACCTTATTATTCCTAACTGTCAAGGAACAAATAAGTATTTGCCAGGACCATAGCTCATAATATTATCCTGTGTGGAAGAGGTGGCTAACGAACGGCTCCACACTGGTTCCTCTCCTCAAGAGAACTCAGCTTCGGTTCTAGCCACAGTGACCAGTGGGTAAATTCAATCACTCTTCCTGAACTCTTGGGCCTTGAGATAGAACCTGGACATGGGAACATTAGCTACAGGACACGGCAGCTTTGGTGACCCATCTTGATAAAGTATATTTCCGTCTTTGGCTCCAGCCCTAGCAAATGTGGACTGGCATTATTGTGTAGTTTCCTATATAAGTCTAACTAAGTTCCATCTGTGTTTCTATATGACCTTCTTGTTTCCTTATTTCTTTTTCAATTCCAAGTTATAGATACACTGAATATCTAAATGAGTTGTGTGTATATGTATGTTCATGTGTGTGCACATGTTTGTGTGTCTGTGGGTGTGTGTGTTCCTTAAGGCTAGGAGATAACCTGAAATGTCCATTTCGGGTGCTGTCCGCCTTTTTTTGAGACAGGGTCTCTCACTGGCCTGGAAGCATTCAATTAGACTAGACTGGTGGCCAGTGACACCCAGGTTTCCACTGTCTCTGCTTCTCCAGTGCCAGAATTCAAAGGACACACCACCACTCCTGGCTTTTTACACTCAGCAAGCACTTTGCTGACTATATCCCCAGTCCTGGAATATGCAAATAGTTTGGGGAAAATTAGGGCTTAATTATTTTGTTAGTGGAAGGATTAAAATTTTCAATGTATAACGCCAACCTTCTCTTCCTTACCACCAACCCGTTCCACCCAACCTGTCACTGAATTATAGCCAAACATCGCTGTGACCACTTACTGACCATTCATTTCACTGTCTCAGAGAGAAGGGAGGTGGTACTTGGTCATTTTTGACCTGGCTGCAAAGGTTATTATGTTGGTCACCTTATTCAGCCCAGGAAAAATGTACTCCAGGACCACCAAGTTGATGGCCTCTTTCCCTGAGGCCATCTCGTGGAGGTTATCTCTTCACTCATTTAGCTCAAAAATCCTAGGAAAATTCACTTATTTATTCCATAGATGATTAATGAATGCCTAACCACTGTGTGTCACTGTAGCAGGCCTATTGGGTGATGGAGTGTGGATGACAGATGGCCACTGTCCCTTGGGAAAGCATGGGCCAGTGGAGAGGCAACTCTATAGCCTAAGGCAGCAGCTTGACCAGGAGGAGGTAGAGAAGAGTGCTTCACGTCCAGTCCCTGGAGCTGTTGGGCACCAAGCTCTCTGAGCCCCACTTTGTATTATCTGTCAAGTGGTTCCTGCTGAGTAGGCTCTGAGGGGATGTTAGCTTTAAGACACCTAGAATATTCCCAGCAGTGTCTGGCATGCCAGAAACTCCTCAGCGAAGGCCCACAGGAATGGTGGTGATAGATGTTCCTGGGGGGGGGGTGTGGGGAAGCATGCCTGTTGGGCTAGGAGGTGAGGAGGGCCCTGTAGAAACCCATCTTCTGAGCAGAGAAGAGCGTTCTCTTGGGGAGGAAGCTTGGCACATGGGCACAGGAGGGGGGCAGGAGGGTGCTCTGAGCTCTTTGGCCAGGTAGGGCTCCTCTCAGCTCCTGAACTTGGAGCTCCACAGCAAAGTGGAAATGTCCAGTATGTTTCTGTTTCAGGAACATTCTCTTTGTTACCCTGAGAGAAAATTGGCTGGGTTGGGAAAATTATGGCTTGTGAGCAAATGTTTTTTGTCAAATAGACTTAATCAGTGCTTACAGTGGCAAGGAGGTTGGTAACAGAAAGCCCTCCCTCCTCTAGTTAACTCCAGGTTGGGGAAAACATGTGTTAAGAAAATGATAGGTTTAAACAAATCTGAGTGAATTATACAGAATGATAATGTGGTCTGAACTTAGCAAATTAGTTTTTAGTGCTTTACTTCCTTTAAGACCAAAAGTAAACCAAACAAACAACAAAACCCCTGCCAAGTCCCAGGAAAACAACTCACCAGTGACATCGGTGGTAAGCTCAGATTCTGGTCAGACCCCTGGCCTCTCTGTCCTCATTCTCAGTGAACTATTCCTTTAAAAACGAGAGACATGAATTACCAAGAGCCCCCCCCCCCGAGTGACAGAAATAACTAAAATTAAAACCAAGGACAAGGAAGTGAGAAAAAGCCTCACTAGACTTTGGCCTGAACATAATAAGTTTATTTATATATAATTCAGGGCATTCTGTTTGAAAACATTGAGTTCGCAAACAGAATAAACAGTTTAAAATTAAATGCAGTTTATTAACAATTAAAAGTGACAACCCAAGCTGAAGCAGATTGGAGGTGAAATATTGGGTTTCCTTTGATAGGTAGAGTAATTACAAGTGTGCTTTTGAAGTTCAAGAAGACAGCCTTAGGACACAACATTTTTAAAGTAAAAATTGGCTTGCACTCTGCTCAAGTGATTTATTTTGCACGAAGAAATGGGTGTGAGACATGGTGTGATTTAAAATTTCATCCCTTGATGGGACTGCTTGAGGGTGACATGATTTTTTTCTTTTTTTTTCCTTTTCTTTTCACAGTCCACTCAGCCTATGAAGTTTCCTATCTAAAAGTTAATCTTCTGAAATTCCCGAAGAATTTAAGGAAACCTAATCTTCTGGTGAGTAAACAAAACTCTGACACTTGGACCCCCAGGAATGGTGAGTTGCAGGTGGAAGGAGCTAGTGTTGGCAGGGCTCACCCAGCCAGTCCTGTTTCTCTGCCCATTAAGTAATTACCTTGCAAGAACTTCACCTTTACCAGTAAACATACCGGGAAAGTGTGGGAGATTGGACAGGGGATCTGCAGCATGCTTGAAGATGAAAGTTAAAAGAACAAGGCTTTTTTTTTT
>PVHP010036702.1:0-17771 GCA_004024765.1 Zapus hudsonius
GTACATGTTCTGTTAGGGCAGGCCAAAGTCAGTACATGCAAATATACAAATATAACATTGTTTAAAAATATATCTATATGGTGACTACAAAAATGATTATGGTTGGGGCTGAAAGATGGCTGTGTTTAACGTGCTTGCCTACAAAACCTAAAGACCTGAGTTCAATTCCTCAGTACCCATATAAAGTCAATAATGCCAGATGTACAAAGAGGTGCATGCATCTAGAGTTCCTTTGCAGTGGCTGCAGGCCCTGGCATGCCCATTCTCTCTCTCTCTCTCTCTCTCTCTCTCTCTCTCTCTCTCTCTCTCTCTCTCTCTCTCTCTCTTTCCTGTCTTTCTCTGTTTGTAAATAAATAAATAAAGATATTTTAAATCATCATTGCTATCATTCTATTGATTTATATTTATAATTAAGAGATTGGTTGAAAAAAATCCTCTACAGGAAATTTTTGGATCTAACATTCATTTTCTTAAATCATTTCTGAGTATTAAAATAAATTACTGTGCTAAATATTTCAGGTTCTGATTGAAAAATGAAATGTTACCAAGAAATACTATATGATCTCTGAGAAATTAGAAAATAAAAAATTAGGAGATATCTACATGGCTCAGTTTTCAGGAGTAGCAGCTTAGACCTCAAGGGTTACTTTGAAATCCTCACCCAGTCCTAAAGATTCCTGTTATACATTCTCAATTAAATCCTGTTCATAGATTTTCAATGAGAAATCAAAACTCATAAGTATCTTTTTTTCAATTCTCTCATTTTAAGATAACAAGATCCTGTCAAGGAGCCATCCTCTCTATGCCTCCAACCAAGTAATTAAACTTGATTTGACCAATTGGTGGTCAAGGTACCTCCGAGAAGAGGGGACAGTTGGCATTCATGTAGCTGGTCCCATTACACATCCATGTTCTAAAGTGATACAATCTCAAAAAATGGCTGTACAATTTTAAATTATATGTTACTGCAAAAAATTAAGAGAAGACAATTTTGTGAGTATTGACATATTTAAACCTGATATAAAGGTTTCATGAGATGACAGTGGAGGTTTGAATGCCAACATATGTTCCCCATAGACTCAGGTGTTTTTTTAAGGTTAAGTTTCTGGCTTAAAGCCAGCTGAAGGGGGCATGTCAATGCGGGCAGATCTGAATTTCAGCCCAATGGTTTGATGAGAGCTATTTTTAGTTCTGGTACTCGTGCTTGCAATTTTTGGTGTTTGGTGGGTTTCTCTCTGCTTGGATCTATGAAAGGGATACAGCTTCTTTCACTATTTATGGAAATTCCCCTGGGTTTGTAAGACTTAAATAAAACAGTTCCTCCAATAAACTCTGTTATTTGGGGGTTCATCCCTGCCACACAAAGCTGACGGCAACAATGGCAATGCAGAATTTTTTGTTTTGTTTTTTTTTAAGGATAATTTCATAGGTTCATGGGTTATGTGGGAAGATATTTTTATATTAATATATATATATGAAATTTATTTATAAGAAAGGTGCTTGAAAAAATGTGAAAGTTATTGAGTCTAAATGGAGAGTAAATGCATGTCAGTTATACTTGAATTTAAGCTTCTAAGATATTTTCATAATATAAGTTTGAAAAGGTTTCTACAGAAATTTCTTTTAGGTACACATGGTGGACTACTTTCTGGCTTTTATTTTTTTCTGAGACAAATAATCTCACATTTCTCTGGCTTATTAAACAAATCTCATGCTTTGATATTTCAGATTTAGTGTCTAAAGTATATATTTGCAACTTTATACCAAATTTATACCAATTATTCCTTATTACTCTAAGAATATATGTTTTTGGAAAAATAAGCCTATCAGTAAAGATGCACATTTAAATTTAAACAATTATTCCTTCTAACATTTTGAATGAGAAATTATCCAATAATAAGGTAGTTATGTTGTTTTTTAATGTAAAGAATAATATTTTGGAATTTTAGGCATGAATGCAGCTCTCTGCTGAAACACTTCTTGGACTTAGGTATTGCTGCCTCTCTGCTTCAATAGTGTTAAGAAATTGTGAAATGTTGAAGAAGAGACATACATTCCACTTCAATTGGTAACAAGGACTTGATATCATGACATTGGTGCTTGGCCTTTCACCTCAGGGGAATGGAGCACCCACATAGAACTGATTGCCTACAAATTTATCCTTAATTCAAATTCAGCTTCTCATCACCTCAAATTCAAGAGAAGGCAACGGTCCAGAGTCAATCATTCTGACTGTATACAATATTCTCATATAAAGACAAGTGCCAAATATATTAAAGAGTGGCATAATATTTGGCAGGGGCATTCATGACTTAAATACCTACCAAACATTACTTCTTGCACTTGTAATGCTAAATGATTCTAAGTAAAGGGTATGCAATTTTTTCAAACTTTTTATTTATTTGTTTAAGAGACAGAAAGGAAAAGAGAGAGAGATATAGGCCTGCCAGGGCCTCCTGCCACTGCAAATGAATTCAAGACACATGTTTCATTCTGTACATCAGGTTTTACATGGGTGTTGGAGAATTGAACCTATGTCATCTGACTTAGCAAAGAGCCATCTCCTGAACCTGATTTTATCTTAATGTCATATCTTTTTACAAAACATATTTATCATGAGTGGATCCATTGGTATAGATGGAGCTGATACACACAGAGAGCTATGTTCAGAAATATATGCATATAAATGTATGTTTTCAAAGACTTACTTGTACTGATTGTATGTAATTTAAGCCCATTTTATTATATTGTATTTAAGTGTGCATTCACACATGTATATACTCATTGTTTAATGTGTATGTGTTTCTTCATTATTATAGCACATTTCTACAAAGGACAGCAAAAATTACAAGTATTTAAGCATAGGGATTTTAAAAGAGGTCATTGATTTAAAGGTAAGTTTTGGGCTGAGAAGTTACAAAGGAATTATTTAGCATTACAGAGAGCTGAGAGTGTAGCTCCATGGTGAAATGCTTTGCTACAAAGGAGACTGATTTTAATTCACACATCATGAGCAGAAAGAACAAAACAGAGTCACATATCAGCAGCTTTGCCCACCACTCTTCTACAGGGACTAAAGGAATTGGCAGGATTACCCATATGTTTTTGAAAATAAAATAAAATCAGAGACAAAATTAATGAAGTCTGGTTAGCCATAGACTTGAAGCCCCAGGGGACCAATTCTCTGTCACTTCATGTTTGGCAGGAAATTAAAACATGTTTGAAAGGGTAAGATCTACAGAGAAAAATCAAGAAACACTGAGACAATAGAGGGTGCCATTAGCATGGGGTATCTGGAAGGGGGGAAGACGTTCTAATTGGCTCACTAACATATCTGTCAATGCTTCATGATTGAGAAAATTAAAGGAATGATATTTCTGCATTTTAGTATTATTACAATTTATCTTTCAACCCGTGGGATGTACTGACATAGAATTATATCACTACCTTTTAGAGAAATACAATAATTTATTGTAAATCAAAAATGAATAGTCATGGCCTCCAAACACAGATTATTGTTACTTTGAATGACATGTTCTGCCTTAGAAGAGATTACATGAATTTTGATATCCACAGAATTAAAACAAAATTATAACTCAGTATATTTACTAAACCAATTAGAGATATCTATAGGTAGTTTGGGACAAAGCCGTGTGTGTAGTAGGTTTGAGGGCTTCTTTTTCTAGCATTCTTATCTTCAGGAATTGTGGAGGCTAGAGTCTCTCTAAGCTTTAGTGGTACATTCAGAACATTTTATGAAGCAGTCATAAGGACATCAGGTGGCAAGCAGAGGATGAACCTAAATGATCCTAATGGCCCTAAAATAGCCCAAGACATTCTGACTGTCAGTCTCACCTTTACGGCTCCCACAGTCACCATCATCTACTCAGCCAACTGTCAACAGGATCTGTAATGTACCTGGAACTTCCAGAGGGAACTGCATCTCCCAGGGGAAGCGGGAATTACAATGGTGATGACGAATGTGCAGCAGATATTCTGGCATTTATGGGAGAACATTCAAAGTTCTAAGAGTTGAGGCCTCTGAGGAATCAGTTTCTCACTAAAGCCCTTGGACTTGTATTGTAGGAGCTAGAGTCAAAACAGGAGCTCAGTGGAATTCATTTCTGAAAAATGAGTTTGCAATGTGGCTGTGGGTATGGTGGGAGGATGTCAGAAATAAAGCTGACATTAGGTAAAGTGGCACAATGTTTTTGTTTTTTTTTTTTTTTCAGTAATAGGAGAAAGAAGGTAAAGAGATGATCGTCATTCTGATGTGAACGGACGTGATGTAATGGAGAAGAAATCAGCAGAAAAGAGGAGAATTCCGAGCTCCAGGAAAGTCAGTGAGATGGAAAATAACAAAAGTCAGGCAAGGGATTCAATTGTGTATGCAGCGTGTAGAAGCTGGTTATTACCAGGCAGGATTGCGATTGCGACTTCCACCTCTCAATGCTGCTGTCCTTCTGATTGATTGGATGACAAAGGGTCCTTCAGAAAGATCCTTCTAAGTTGCCAAAGCTACTCATCTGTCTCAAGATGGAAAAAAAGGTCGGTCGAAAGTCCTTTTCAGAAAGTGTGCTAACTGAGCAGAGTGAGGTCAGGGCCCTATTCCATGTGCTACATGGAAAAAGCGGTGTGTTCTTTGGCTACACTGGTGTTTATTAAACAGAGACTCAAAACGATCATCACAGGGACACAGACTTGTAATGGGATAAGCCATGTTCAAGTTTTGAGAAGTGTATTAGAGGTTTGGGTTTAGTCACTTCATCACTGTGGATGCAGAGCTCTCTGCATGAGCAGTTCTGTAGTGAGTAAAATGAATTTCCCAGCTGTGAAAAATGTTAACCAACAACAGCATTGAAAGTAATATTGATAAAATACCGTAACGGTGAATATGGGACTTTCAAAGGTGTAAGAATAACAAAGCACTCAGAAGAAAGGCAAAGAAGGCAAGTGCATTACCAAAAAGATAGATAACAGAGCCTCCACCATAGAGACAGGACAGCACAGCCAAGTGCTTTCCACTGAGTGATTTAATGTTGATGTTTTCCATGGGAAATGGGGGTGGATGCTAAGAACTATCTAGTTCTTAGCCAGGCCCCAGGTGAAACCAAGGAGTGTTGAGATGAGCAAGAGTGCCCCTTCCAGAGATGCAGAGTCCAACCTGTGCCAGGGTGATGGAGACAGACACTGAGGTTACTCAAAATGCAGCAAAGCAGACATCCAGAGGCTGCTAAGAGTCCAACAGTAAAACTGACTTCAAACCACCCACCATGGCTCAGGGAACTGTCTTTCTACTTTTCTTTTTTTTTTTAATTGACCATATCTACTTTTCTATTTCACACTTCACTTTGTGTATAGGATACAGTTCCAATTGCATTGTTCTACTTAGTTGCTCAAACAGGAAAGAAAAATCCTCAGCATTTTTGCTCTTGGGATCCCTAAACTAGTGACTCTGTCACGTTTTAATCAGTCACATTCAAATTCAACTCTGGACAATATATGGAGGTGTCTTCCATTAGATTAATGTTGCTTGGGCTACTGATATCTACTGGGCCTTGGCTAGGGATTCTGTCAATGTCCACAGTACACAGGAAAACTTTCAAATTTTGGCGAGGTGATGTCTGCCTTTATTCACAGCACTTGAGAGGCGGAAGGAAATGTGTATCACTTGAGTTCTCAGCCAGCCTGAGACTACTGAGTCAGTTCCTGGTCAGCCTGGGCTTGAGTGAGACCCCAACTCAAAAAGACAAAAAAAAAATAGTTAATTGTGCCAGGCATGGTGGCGCACACCTTTAATCCCAGCACTCTGGAGGCAGAGGTAGGAGGATTGCAGTGAGTTTGAGGCCAGCCTGAGACTACATAGTGAATCCCAGGTCAGCCCGGACTAGAGCGAGACCCTACCTTGAAAAACAAAAACAAAAACAAAAAATAGTTAATTGTATTGCTTCAAATGTAGTTTCTGTTCTTCACAGGGACATGCCTGGAGTCGAATTTCTCATTTGCTCTATAGCAGGGACATAAAGGGAATAAGCTTCATTTTATCCCTATCTTAGGTCTGTGGCTATAAAAAACATATTTCCACTGAAGGGAAAGATTTTCTTTCTTTGACACTGAATCTCCTATAAGTGCCACAAGTGTATCACTAAAGTATGTCACTAATAAAGGGAGCTAACTAGTTAAATGGCCCACATGAAAATCATTCACAGAGACAAAACACATCCCAGAATGAATGAATCATTGATGGGACCTGCATCTGAATTAACGTCAAGTGGAGATTCAAAAACTAAATTATATGCATTATGTGAAGTTATAAAGAACTGTGTGACATTTGAAGGTCATAAGTGAGCATCTTCACAAAACTGAGACTGCTTTCCATATTTTCATAGGAGATGGAAAAGCTGGGTGTTTCTTCCAGAGAGGTCTAGCATTTAAAGGATAGTGGAGATCATTGTGTATTCAGCCTCTGCTTATTACTTGTGACTATTTCCTGCTTCATTACCTTTCCTTAGAGAGCAGTAATAAATGCAAAAGCTCCTGTCAAAGTAGAGGTGCCATTCTTACATTCCTCATACCTCATTTCAGCATAAATGTCATGCACTGTGTAATGTGAAGTTTTCCACAGAGATGAATAGAGGTGTTTTTTTTTAATTCAAATAAAATATGCCTACCTGTATTCTGTCTTCTCAAAGCAACTCATGCTTTCTGCTTTTATGATTTGGTCATGATGGATTCTGTAAATGCTTGAAAACAGTGAGGATTTTTGAAAGATAGCATATCAAAATATACTACTCAGCAATCTTTTGATATTTCCCATATGGAGACTATGGTTCAGCCTACTCAACAGATCTTCTTATCTGAAGTCCAAGTGCGTGTACCTACATGGTGGATTCAATAATGAACTGTAATGAGTTCTTCCCAGCCATTGTATAACTGTTTGCACATCTTTATGAGAAATCTGTTCCTCAGAAGGAAATTGGAATTCAATATTGAAGAAATTTGAAAGCAGCAAGTCAGTAAGGTGATAAAGAAGAGATAGAGCCTAAGATGTAAGTAGTGACCCTGAGACTTAGAGTTTGTGTGGTGTTGTGTAACAGGTCATGTGGAAGAGCTTTTTAAAAGGTCATTTTTCTATTCAGTTGCAAGCATTGAGGAGTGAGTTTTTAACTGAAAGAGTTTAAATCTCAAATATGTCTTGTATGTGTCCTGCATGTCTTCATATTGAATTGATTCACTGTAAAGTCTTTGCTCTGCCTCAGCAGTTCTGTGACTGGTAAATGGTGTGTTTTAAAAATGCCCAAGATCTCAAGATTTATTTCAGTGAGTATTATTTAGGCTTCTCAACCAAGCTAAGAGCCATGTGGCCAGAAGGGCATCTTGCAGCCATCTTTACATGAGTGAACAAAGCCAAAAAAGCAAGTCTGAGCAAAATTTATCACCTAATAAAAAGTGAAAAAGAACATGCAGTATCACAAGTCAGTCAGGAGAGTTCAACCTAGCAGACATAACCCTGTGGGGAATTTCTAAAGAAAATCTAGATTTGATCCAGTTGGAGGTTGTTGTAGTCATCTTTCTAGTTGCTGTGCAGAAAGAACCCAAGCAAAAATGGCTTGTGGAGGAATGGGTTTACTTGGCTTATGGACTCAAAGGGAGACTCCACCATGACAGGGAAAAAAATGGCATGAGCCGAGGGGTGGACATCACCTCCACCATAGCACTGCAGACAGTGGCAGGAAGGTGTGCCCAACACTGGCAAGGGGAAGCTGGTTTATAACCCCCAACAACACAGCTCCAACGAGGTTATAAAACCAAAACTGCCATTTTTATAGATATTGCCTGTGACAAACAAAGCCATAACAGCCAGAAGAGAGTGGAGTTTCACTTATTATTATTACCAATTTAGGATTTTAAGCCTGTGGGCCAAGCATAGATGAAGCATTGGCCCCAAGCCCTGGTTAAAAAAGGATTTTATAGTAAGGCACAGAGATGGGTACTTCACATTAGTTATGTAAATTAACAAGCACAAGGAAGCAGATGCCTACTTCTAGCAACTTACACTTTTATAATGGGTTCTAGAGAAGTACAGTTAATCCACCCCAGGTATTCTCCCACCTCATCTTTTTCCTAACTTCCTTATCACAGTTAAAGCAGTTACTTCTTTGTCTCACTGAACTGCAAAGCTCTGGTAGTTTCTCACCTCATGCTATGTGACTGTCCTTGTGTGGCCTGCAGAATGTAACAATGACTAAGGGGGAGGACAGTAAGCTCAGGCTAATTTTGCTCTAATACGCTGAGGATCAATCACTCAGAACACATTCATTTGTTTGTGGGGGACACCTGGATCAAACCATTGCAGAACTTTTGAAATTACAAAATAAAAGATGACAGATGTTCACAAGAAAATTGAAGTGTATCTGAGATTCACAGGCAAATATGGGATTATTTTCTTTCAAATAGAAAAGAAATTTGGATATTAAATGAAACAGAGTAAGAGTTTTGAAGCACACAAAAGTATTTCATGTCTCCTGGTTGGATTCTCAGAAATAGTTGCTGACGTTCCCTGTGTCATGCTATTTATAAATGATCAAACTTGTGGAATATACTATCCAAAATAATATAAAATGCTATACAAAAAGAAACAGGCTTAAGCTGAAATTCAACAAAGGAAAAAAATTACATGAATATTTGGTACTTATAGTTTATTATATATAATGTTATATAAATTAATTTATATAATAATTATACTTAATCTAAAGATTTTGTGGTATCTAATCAACTATATCTTACTAGACATCATCAATATTTAAAATCCTCATAGCTATTGACACTTGAATTTCAACAAAGAAGCCCAAAACAAAGCTGAGCCTCCTCTGACGTTGGGAAAACTGAATGCTTACATGTAGAAAAAGAAGCTGAATCCTTTTTTCTCATCCTGCACAAAAATTTCTAATTGAATTGAAGACTCTAAGATTATACAATCAGGTAGATGTGAAGCCGACCTATTGAGAGTCTATTTCACTTCATTCGGAATGGCTATCATCAAAAATAACAATAAAAGCTGCCAAGGATATGAGGCTAAAGAAACTGTATACACTGATGGTACTGGGGGATTGTAAACCATTGCAGCCATTATGGTAATTATTAAGGAAGTACTGTGAACAGCTAATAAAAGAATTGTCATACGATCAAGCTATAACACTGCTGCTTATGCACCTGAAGGATCATAAGATAGTGTATTTCAGAGATACTGTTTTTATTATGTCACTTTTCTGAGTAGTCAGGTTATTGAATGAGCCTACTCTTTCCTCCACAGACTAATTGATATAATAAATGTACAATACATGCACATATGTGTGTGTGTGTGTGTGTGTGTGTGTAATAGACACATTCACACACAATTGGGACTGGAGAGACAACACAGACAGGCACTTTCTTTTAAGTTTACCAGCCTCAATTGGATTTCCCAGGACTCAGGTAAATGAGATGCAAAGTGGCACAGGTGTCTGTTATCCTAGCATGTCTATGGCAGTGGGAGGTGTAGCCTGGAGAATCTGGAAGCTTGCAGGACACCTAGACTTACACACAAACAGCAGTAAAAACGAATCTGTTTCAAAAAGAAGGCATGAGATCACAGGATTATTTTCTTCCATGTGAGGTGTGGTTTGCTCACGAACACAGAAACATACAAACAGTCACAATCATACACAACCCACACACTAATAAATTTATGCATATTTGAGAGAATTCATATATGTATAGATAGATATATAGATATATAGATATATAGATATACATATACATATATATGAAATGATTATTCAACCATAAGAAAAATGAGTTACATTATTTACAGAAAAAATATTTAATGTTTTCTCTCAGGTGATATGAAATATACATGTACAAAAATTAGCCATGTAATCCAGAAGATAATGGTTTATTTTAGGGGAGACATGAAGAGGCTCCAATTCCAAAGGGGTAATAACAAGATAATGTAGAGGAAAAATAAAAGCAAAATATGTGTAAGTGAAAATGTCATAATAAACTCTATTTCTGGGTATGCTAATTATAAAGTAAAGTTCTGTATAAAAAACTGCTGTCCATCTTATTGTTTTTTTTTTTCTTCTTCTTAGCCTTCTTTACTCTTACGATTTTTTCCATGGACTGAACTAGGCATTTCAGAGAAGCCATCCAGGGTTCTGAAGTGCCTCCTGTGTCAAGCAGAAGGGTGTGGTCGACAACCATCTCCTCAATTACCATGTTTCCTTCTCACTTTGTACACCTACCTATGGGAAGATGAGAGTCCCAAGAGCTTTATAAACAGTTCCCTGTG
Source organism: Zapus hudsonius (assembly GCA_004024765.1). NCBI lineage: Eukaryota > Metazoa > Chordata > Mammalia > Rodentia > Dipodidae > Zapus > Zapus hudsonius. Next base: position 10,331 of record PVHP010036702.1, read on the forward strand.
AAACCAGTGGCAAATCCAGATAAAAGGGCAACACATCTTTGTTTCTTTCTTCGGAGACCCACAAACTTGATTCCATGTCATTAACTCAGAAGCCTACAGGAGGGTCATTCGCATGTCAGTATTATCCTGAAACACCATGAGTTTTTATATTACTATATAATAATAATAATAATAATAATAATAATAATAATAATAATAATAGAAAACACCCTGATGACCTCTTGCTTGGATGGCTGAAGAATTGTCTTCACAGAGTGATGATAGATATATGAATTCTCATTCATAATATAATTTATATATATATATGATTTATTCTAATCATAATCATTTTAATGAGCATTTAAGCACAAAATTTTATTTTAAGATGGCCATGGCACAATGTATTATATGCACTTTCACATTTTCATACTTGTTTATAGAATTCCTTTGGTCATACATAATTGGTCCTTTGCTGTTGCTTTCTTCTGTTTTCCCATACCAATCTCATTTCCACAAATTGTTTCCCTTTTATTTTCATGGCCTTTTGACCTGGCCTGCAGGTCAGTCAACGAACCCTAAGGGAGGTGGTGAGAATGAAAAGGATGAGACACGAAGAATGGAGACAAAACAGGAGTCTGATCAAGTCTCCTTATACTGGAGCATGGGGGGCAACTCGCAGGAGGAAGTGTGTAGAAGTTCAAATAGGAACTTGCATAACTGGGTTGCTAAGAGACCTGACTGCAAGTGAGGTCACATGATTTCTAGGAAAGAGCCTAGCAGGCGGGAAAAGGAAACTCAAGCAGAGAAATAGAAATTTAACTTTGGTTAATAGAGAGAATGGCAGAAACCTTCAAAATGGCTATGATGTGGTTAGGGTTTAATAAACAGCTCCCCACATGCTTTAACAAATTCTTTTTTTAAAAAAAATATCTTTATTATGAATAGTTATATACATTGTATGAGCAAATCTTGTGAATGTGTCCCCGTTTCCCTCCTCTCTGTCCCCTACCCACTGGGCTCCTTCCTCGGTGTGCATCCTGGATCTGTCCATAGGTTAGGAGGTTATGAACTGCACCAGAGGCAGCCAGTTTTTCTTGATTCTACATACAAAAATAAAAATGCAAAATTTATCATCTATGTCTGGCTTGTTTTACTTACCAGGATGATCTCTGGATCCATCCATTTTCCTGAAGATGATATAATCTTGTTATTTTTGGCTGAAATACTGTATTTTATTTATTTGTTTACCTGTTGGTACATATCTATATTGACTCCATAACTTGGCTATTGAATGGTACAGCAATAACCATGGATGTACAATTATCTCTCTATAGTCTGTTAAATTATGCTGCTTTAGGCTTAGACTCAGGAATGATCTTGCTGGATGGTAAGGTAGTTTTAGTTTTCTCTTTCTCAGGAGGCTCTGTACTGAGTTCCATCATGGCTACAACAAATTATATTCCTGATTAAAGAGTATAAGGGTTCCTAAGGAAAGTTTGTTGAATATAACTTTGAAGGAAGTACTTATTCTAAAATATATTATTTATAGCTTTTATATGTTTTTGGATTTATGAAATCATTCTCATTTTTTTTCATTCAAATTTCACATATATCAAGGTACTTTTACTCAGAGAAATTAGTCACTTATGAAAATCTTATTTGTTCTCAAGAAGATCAATTGCATAAATTCTTTTAAATATTTTGAACTTTACTTTCACATTTAATACAGTCTCTGTTAAGTATGTTAATAATGGTTTTAATATAAATTTTACACTAAAATTCTTTTATCCAATCTATTACTATTCATATATATAATTAATTACTAACTAAATATTGTCATTCATTGTTTATTTTCAATTTAATATGGCTTTGCTTTTAATCCACAATTTATGTATTATAAATTGAAAATAGCTCTGTTTAAGTCTGTGCATTCTCATTCATATTATAATTGCAATCAACCTCTGCATAAATTCATTAATCAAGTACTAAACATATCTGATGTTTCATGTGGAAACAATAACCAGAACTTCTGTTGATTTTAGATAAATAAATGTATAATGCATGATCAGTAATGAAAAGTTCCATTGCGACTCATTGTACAATTTTAATATGTTTAGAAAAACACCTATATGGAATTATGAGAGAGTAATGGATACTCTCTCATAATTCCTTATTAAAAAGTTTATAACAGTGCTCTTTTTCCATGAATTTTTAACTTGGTTGCCTTTTCAGAGTACAGAGTGTCCTGTAGCACTTATGTAATTATGTATTCTACCTGCTTTGGTTGAAAGCTTTATATTTTTAATGTAGCTTACCAAATAATCTATAGGAAAAACAAATACATTTCTTAATAATTACCCACAAAAATTGAAGATAATATACCCTTGACTTTCTAGAGTACTGTCAAAAACCGAAGACTGAGAGGTGGAAAGTACATGAGGAGGGAGGCCAGAGTTGATTTTAGGAGATCCTGACCACAGTTCTAGAACATATGCTACATAAAAGTTGGCAACTTCATCTCAGGTGTCAGCCTAAGCATTATAGACAGATGTCTGAAATAATTAAATTCCACCCACCCTTAATCACTGTTATAGAAAATGTAATAGATAAAAAAGAAAAACATTTTTCAAAATTTTGTTCCAATTTCTGTCACAATCTTGGCAAATTCACATAACCAGTCTCAATGTTCAAATATAGATATAAACTCCTTTACTAATAAGTCAAATTAGAGAACTTTCAAATAAATGAGTATGGTTACTTTTTTGCTAATGTTTGTAAAATGATTCTCTGTCCTACATTTCAAAACAACTCGTGGAGAGACTTTTAAATTCCACTTCACAATTCTCCCTGCCAAGAATCAAAATCAGATTCTTCAGTTAAGAGTCAATTTGTAGGATCCCTTAATTTGGATCTGACTGTGTGAGTCTTATGATTATAGTAATGAATCCGAGCGTTATGTTGACAGCTATTTTAAATAGTCTTTTAGCTTTTTCATACCAGCCTTGGGGCTTGGTCACCATGGACCCTTTCTCCCCATTTTCATCACAGTTTACCCAGACTCCCATCTTATACCTGTCTGTGAGGCTGATCTATGAATGTGTCAATACCCTAATTGACTCATTGTATATGTACAGTAGCCCAAAGCATGAATGTCTGTGGTAGTTACCTTCACATTGCTGGGACAAAACAAATATTGACCTTTCTCAGACATCAGTGTTTTGAACTGAAATCAGTTCAAAGGACAGAATATAGAAAGGCAAAAGAAAAAAAATGGCATAGCTCTGTGATGGTTATGTTTTATTGTCAACTTGACCCTTTTAGTAATCTTTGGTGGGTCTCTGATGTTGTTCACAGGAAGTTACCCCTCTCAGTAGGGGCAGGATGTAAAGAAGCTCAGGGAAATTAGAAATGAATATTTCTTCCTGGGAAGGCAGTGCAGGAAGGAAATTACAGAGTCTCAGGAAGCCAAAAAGTCTGGGATAAGGCTATATAAGCCACCCTAAAGCTATATAAATGGGAAGAAATCCCCTCTCCTCCTCCTGCCTATTTTGCTGTTCTATATGCAGTGCTTGTGATGGGTTTCTTTCTCTCTTTGGAACTCTCTTTCACCATTATGGAACTACTCCTAGTTCTGTAGCTTCAATAAATCCTTTCCTCTCATGATCTGTGCCTGGTTTGGAGATCCATCCTAGTGGTGTGTGGAAGACTACAAGTTCAAAAGAAATTTATCTTCAATATTATTGAATTTTTAAATTGCTTTTCAGTGGCATTATACAACTATTATATAATACAATGCTTACAAATTGCTTGATCAAGACTAGGCTCACATGGGTCACAATTTGTTGTTCCTTTCTTATTTTAAGGATTATATTTGTGTTTACTTTTTCTTTCAGATTAATGGATGCTTTTTGATAAGTATTTCATTGATTAATAATATGCATTAGTTATGCCAAAGGAAAATCCTTAAATTGAATATGTAGAGTAAACATATTGATTAGTTACTAGAATGGTAAGAGGAATAAGAAAAGTATTGTTTATTAATGGTCTAATAAGTGATAATCAGATGAAAAGCATGTTATTCTTAATTATATACTGGCAATTAATAAAACTATATCCTATAGAATCATGTATAGGATCAATACACATGTGAAAATAAAGAGGGGAAGCTGATGGGTAAGGAGAGATGAACAGGGAAATATAGACAGTTACAAAGGCAGAAAAAGAACACCCATTAAACTCTTGATCTAAGTGAGGGAGGCTTTCCCGATCTTCGCATGTGTGTGTCTTTAGTTGCTCCCTCTCGTTGCAAAACTACCAGAATGAAATCTATCCTCATTACCTCATCAAATCCTAGTAACCTCTGTAAGGTCCTATCTCAAACCATTGTAGTAGATTAAACTTCATCCCCTCTGGATATCAGGATTGTGACTACCTTTAAATACATGAGTTCTCAATTGGCATGCCAGCTCATTTCTAACTAGAATGGTTGGCAATGGACTGATTTAGGCCACAATGGCTAGGGATGTCAGGATCTGTGGGTAATATTCAGGCAGAGTAGACATACCACCTATCCAGTTCAGAAAGACAGGCTAGTGGGGAGAGGTGCTTTTCACAAATATACCAAAATTAGACATGAACAAGTTAAGGAACAATCACATTTCAGCCTTGCCTTCATGACAAATGTCCATATCCCATAAGCCAAACAAAATTTGAGACCCCAAAATTGGGGGGCAGAAAAGTATTCTCCCCAGTTACTCATATAGGAGGAACTGAACCTAAGTGAAGGAAAAAAATGGCTTTGATACTTTCCATAATCAAAGTTTAGACGTTTTTGAAATTTATTCCTCTCTCTCCCTACTTTCCTCCCTTTCTCCCTCCCCTCTCTTCATTTCTGCCCCTGATTCCTCTCTAAATCATTTGTAACCTGAGCCTTTTCCAATTCTATAATGAGTGAAAGCTTACATCTAAGCAATTAGAAGCTTGGGTGTCTGGAAGTAGCAGAAGGTTTTCCTGAACACTATTCATAAACAAACAGACAATATCTGAGCTGACCTCTTGTTCTCTGGGGAGAACACACTCTGCCCTTCTGCTGGCACACTGACGTAGAACTTAATTACAGAAAAACAATATGAGTTTTGTGTTGGAGATTAACAAAGCCCCATCTTTCTCTTCCAGCAGTAATTAGCCACACAAATTTTCTTTTCATCTAATATGCTAACTACACATTTGTTGACAGTAACTTACTAAACATTTATGTCAAAAGCATTTTCAGGTACATTTAAAGTAAACTCTGAGAACCATTAAAACTGTACTTTTCTCTATCAGGACACCTAAGTATTATCAACCTTTGAGTAGTACTTAGGACTTTGATATTCTTTGCATTGTCAGTCTGCACAGCATGCCATCTTAGAATCACAGTTTAGGAGTTTTTTAGGAACAAAAATACTCTCCTGTCTCACTGAGTGAAAAGGCTGAAAGATGAAGCATATGGCAACATTTTTTATTTAATAAGAAAATAAATAAAATTGTTCTGTTCATATATTATTGAGTACATATTTATTATATTGTAAAGGAAAACATACAAAATATTAAATACTTTGAGACTTTTACACTATGTGTGTGTGGTTGTTTCCTACTACTTTATGTTGTGACACTATAATTTGTTTTCAGACCCTCTTGTAAGTAACCTATTACAGTCCTAAATAACTGTGAAAAATCTGTGAGAACACAAAGTACTTGTTTCTACCTGACTTAATTATTTTGAGATCTTTCTAATAAATAGAATAGATACATACCTCCTTTTAAATGATAAGCAATAAATAAACCCTTACATTCAATAAGCTGTTTCTGCCTAGAGTTTTTTTTTTTTCCAGAAATGAGAATGTAACTGTGACAAGTATGGTATTTTTAGCATCCTTAAAAACCTGCCCAATGATGTAGTTTCAAACCATACAATTTGCCTTTTTTAATCTGACATCACTGGCATGTAAGTAAGAATGCATTCTTATGCTGTAATGTATGTGCCCATTCAGTATAATTTATTTTAAATACTATTCCTATTTCTGCCTGAGTTAGCAACAAATTAGAATAGAATGGATTATTTTTCCTTTAACTGCTTATTATCACAAAATGGGTGTTAACTATTTTTTTATTCAACCACATAAAAATGTAACCCACAATGATGGAAAAAAAAGTTTAAAAAGTCAATGTGGTAGTGTAATTCTATGGCTTGGAGAAAGAGATGGGAAGAAACCAAGCATAGTGTACATGGAGTAAACTAGACCAATGAGAGCCCATGTTTTAAAAAAAGGTAGGTAGTGCCTAAGGGGACAAACATATCATCTCTTGTGCTCTTGCCTACACACTCACACATGTGCATGCACACTCATTCACACCCTTGAACATGTGAATGCCCGTGGGTGTGCACTTGATCACACACACACAAAAAAAACACACACACTATATTTAAATAATCAGAAACTGACACATATATTATAGTTTGCAATGAATTTTAAAAAATTACAAACAGTCTGAACAAATAATAGAGTAGGTCTAAATGATATTTTAAAGACACATCAAATTAATATGAAAGCTAAAATATATAAGACCAAAATATATAAGCATGTCTTATGAAACACTTCATTAGTAAGAACTTTTGAACTTTAATGCTTTGCAACTGGAAACTATATGAAATCAAACACAGAAAAGGAAAGGAAAGGAAAGAAAGGAACCGCAGGCCAGGGCAGGGCAAGGAAAAAGGAAGGATTCAGAAGGTAGGCCACCTCCCAGGCCTGGGCAAAAGTAATCACAAAGGTTGGCAAAGTATCTCTCCAAGGCCTGCAAGCCTCCAAACACCAGATTTGTAGCATATCCAGGGAGTTGTAGCTTCTGAAACATCAGTGTTCATTCTCACAACCTCTTCCCCACCTTGGCACAGGCTAAAGTACCTAGTCATGTTTCCAAGAAAACCTGAGGCCCCTGCAGTCTCGGCAGCATTTCCTTGGGGAAGACACTCACTCACTCTGAAGATGAACATTGATTACCAACTTGTTTGGGTCTGGGAAGGCTTATGAGGAAGGTAATAATACTTCAGTATCACCTCAGGCTGGGAGCCAATAGAAACCATTCCTCCACTCATGTGATTCTTCTCAGGACTTTTGTCATGTCAATGGAAAAGAAATTATAAATTTACTAATTATTATCAGTGCTAAAGATGATTGAGATTCATTGTGTTTTGGTAAATTTCGTTTAAGCAAGATTATTATTAATTTGTTTTTGAATACACTTTATAGGTAATATTTATTAGCTTTAACAATCAGGTTTCTAGCCTGTATTACCATGTTTAATATTCACCTGTTTTACAGTTTTTGAATCAACATTATCATATCTTACTTTTTCAATACAGTTTTTCGTTGTTCAGCACATTTTCTTCTCAGTCAGCTGTTGTATTTTAACCTGTCTT
>PVHP010036704.1:0-17757 GCA_004024765.1 Zapus hudsonius
GTTGTTCAGACGCCAATATCTATTGAAATTTTTGGATCCTCTCCCGTTGTTAATTTCTAGCTTTAATGTGTTGTGGTCTGATATGATGCAGGGGATTACATTGATTTTTCTTAATTTGCTGAGGGATGATTTATGACCTAGTATATGGTCAATTTTGGAAAAAGTTCAATGTGCTGCTGAGAAGAATGTTTAATCTGTGCCCATGGGGTGAAATGTTCTGTAGATGTCTATTATCCTTAGATTGTCAATGGTGCCATTTAGCAGCTTGATTTCCCTGCTTGCCTGTTGTTTGTACGATCTGTCTAGGGATGACAATGGAGTGTTAATGTCTCCTACTATGATGTTTTTGGCATCTATATCTGATTTGCTTTTGAGTAATTTATGCCTAATGAACTGAGGGGCCCTTGCATTTGGTGCATACATATTTAGTATAGTGATGTCTTCTTGCTGTATTGTTCCCTTGACAAGTAGGAAGAGGCCATCATCGTCCTTTTTTATTGCTGTTGGCTTAAAGTCTATTTTGTCAGATATTAGAGTAGCCACACCTGATTTTTTATTTTTCCCACATGCCTCATGGCCATGTCAGATTCCTTAGTCCATAGGCAACAAAGACCAATAACCCAAAGAGAGGCAAAACTCAAAATAAAGGCAAAAATCCATTTTTCAAGCTGCTGGTCTCCTACAAACAAAAGGCTGTACTCCCTGGGGTTAGCCCTGAGTGACCATTGTTATTCAGCCCCAGGGGGCCTGCACCTGGATTTCTGACAAGGCAGAAACCTGCGTTTTAGACTGGCTTAAAGATATCACTTCTGTGGCATATATATTTAGAGAAAATAGCAGACATATAACCCAAATCAGAGACTTTCTTGTATCAAATCCATAAGTATGAGAGGGATTGCATGCGCCATGAGGCTTAACTAACTGTTACATCCGTATAGACAGAGAAAAAGCCTTATAAATTAATTTAAATTAAGTCTAAGTAAGCTCAAATAAACCTAAATATTTATACATGACCAATCATTGCTAGGATACTGTTAATGCAAGCCTTATTAGCTCTGAGCACTGGTTCCTGTGGCTTTTACTGTTTCATGGAGCTGTGGTCTGTGTCTCAGACCTCCAGGCCCGATCTTTTGCCATAAGCACAGCGCCCTGAGCGCTGGGTCCTGACTTGCCTGTTGCGTTACCCATTGGCCAAATGTGGGTCTCACTCACCTAGATTCCGATTGGCACTCGATGAGCAAGGGGCTCCCCTGGAAACTCAGACGGACAAAACAGACAAGTATAGAACTGGGAGAAGCAGCGAGATTCAAAAGAGCAGAGAGAAGCGGTTTGGGACAAGCACTGAGCGCAGACAGTATCTGGAGGCCACAGTATCTGGACAGTATCTGGAGCGGTGGGCGGGGCGGGGAGAATGCTATCTGTCCACACCCTGCCGGGCTGTCGGGGTTCCAACACAGAGCCAAAGGCCTTCAGTCAATCCTGGAGCATTGCCCCAGGCAAATACATCAGTTGTCTCACAGGCATGAAGGAAGCCCACTTGAGGATAGACAGCGAAAGGAAAAGGCAGGACAGAGGTGTTTGCGGAGCCAAGTGTCTTGTGCTTAGTGGGGGACTTCCGAGGTTCGTTAGGCCCCGGCTGTATGCCCACACGGTGTCTCGGTACTGAGGTAGCACTATCAGGAAGTGCACCCCTGGCTCCACGTCTTTGGACGGCCACTCCTTATATAGACATGCCGGACAAGCCAACTGAAGCAGAAGTAACAGTGTGCCTACAAGACAAACTAGTCGGGTGGGGAAGAAGAAGGGGGGGCAGAAAAACACAGAGAGGGTCTCTTATGAGACTTCAAGTCCCTGTTCAGGCGCCAGATGTCAGTTACTTCTCCAGATGTCGGTTACCACACGGGACCCTGGCCCCCTGCTAAATGAGCCTCAGTCTCTCTGGCCAGCAGGAGACCTGGCTCAATCAAGGAAAGGTGAGCACACAGCCGGAGCCCCATATACACTCGCAGCTGGGAGAAGTGTCCAAGCAGATCTCAAACTTGATTCCAATATCCAAAATATATATAACCCAAGGATGCATTGTATTGTCTTATCTCTTTCACAAAGGGGGCTCAGGAAACAGGAACACAGCTACAGGAACTCAGGCAGCAAAGCTTATTAGCACTTTTATCACCTCTGCCTCAGGAGACTCAGGTGTGCTAGGATTAAAGGTGTGTGCCTCCAGGCTTGGCTTCTTTCTAAAACTTAGTTCAAGGTTTCTAAAACTTAGTTCCAGGTTACTCAGCTAGGCTGGGTTGCAACAGTCTTCACCACCCATGGCGCTCGAGGTCTCCAAATCCCATGGGTCCCTACATGTCTACACGTTACATGGGTCCCTAGAGGTCTGCCCCTCCAATGGGCGCTCGTGGTCTCCACCTCTCATGGGTCCCTCTGGTCTGCACCTCCCATGGATCCCTCTAGGTCTACACCTCCCATGGGTCCCCCAGGTCTGCACATCCATTGGGTCCCTCGAGGATTGAAGCATCCATGGTTCCCTTAAGTTCTGCACCTCCAATGGGCACTGGAGGTCTCCAACTCTCATTGGTCCCTACAAGTATGCAAATCCCATGTTTCCCTCCAGGTCTTCACCTGCCATGGTTCACTCAAGGTCTGCACCTCCAATGGGCACACGAGGTCTGCACCTCCATGGGTCCCTCCAGGTCTGCACCTCCATGGGTCCCTCTAGTTCTACACCTCCCATGGGTCCCTCAAGGTCTGAACCTTCCAAGGGCCCCTCTATGTCTGCACCTTCCAGGGTTCCTTCGAGTTCTGCACCTCCATGGGTACCTCCAGGTCTGCACTTCCATCGGTCCCTCGAGGTCTGCATCTCCCATGGTTCCCTTGAGGTCTGCAGCTCCCATGAGCACTTGAGTTCTCCACCTCCCATGGGTCCCTCCAGGTCTGCACCTCACATGTGTCCCTGTAGGTCTACACCTCCCATAGTCACAAGAGGTCTGACCTCCATGGGTCCCTCCAAGTCTGCACCTCCCATGGTTCCCTCAATCTCTGCACCTCGTAAGGGGGCTCGAGTTCTCCACATTCCAAGGGTCCCTCCAGGTCAGCACCGCCCAGGGGTCCCTTCAGGTCTGAACCTCCCATGGGTCCCTCAAGTTCTGTACAGGGCGCTCAAGGTATGCAACTCCCATGGGACCCTTCGGGTATGCACATCCCATAGATCCCTCTAGCTCTACGCCTCATATGGGTCACCCTCGGTCTGTTCCTCCCATGGGTCCCTCAAGTTCTTTAACGCCTTTGGGTCCCAAGAGTTCTGTACCTCCCATGGGTGCTTGAGGTCTGCACCTCAATGGGTCCCTCCAGATCTGCACCTCTCATGGGTCCTTCGAGGTCTGCACCTCCCATGGTACCCTCGACTTTGGCACCTCCCATAGGTTCTCGAGGTCTGTAACTCCATGGGTCCCTCTAGGACTGCACCTCCCATGGGGCCCTCGATTTCTGCACCTCCCATGGGGGCTCGAGGTCTGCACTACCATGGGATCCTACAGGTCTGCACCTCCCACGGAACCCTATAGTTCTACACCTCCCATGGTTCCCTCGAGGTCTGCAACTCCATTAATCCCTCCAAGTCTTCACCTCCATGAATCCCTTGAGGCCTGCACCTCCCATGGTTTCCCCAAGGTTTACAGCTCCCAAAGGTGCTCGAGGTCTCCACCTACCAAGGGTCCCTCAGGGTCTGCACATCCCATGGCGCCTTCTAGGTCTACACCTCCCAAGGGTCCCCTGATTTCTGCACCTTCCAAAGGACCCTTGAGGTTTGCGGCTCCCTTGGTTCCCTCCAGGTCTGCACCTCCCATGGGCACTCGAGGTCTGCACTTCCATGTGTCCCTCGAGTACTGCACCTCCCATGGGTCCCTCGAGGTATGCACCTTTCATGGGTGCTCCAGGTCTGCACCTCCATGGGTCCCTCCTAGTCTGCAACTCCCATGGTTCCCTCGAGTTCTGCATCTCCCAAAAGCACTCGAGTTCTCCATCTCCAATGGGTCCCTTGAGGTCTGCACCTCCCATGGTTCCCCAGAAGTTTGCACCTCCTAAGGGTGCTTGAGGTCTCCACCTCCCAAAGGTACCTACCTCCGTGTCTGCACTTCCCATGGCTCCGTCTAGGTCTACACCTCCCAAGGGTCCCATGAGGTCTGCACCTCCCATGGGTCCCTCGAGGTCTGCACGTCCCATGGTTACATGGAAGTCTACACTTCCATGGGTCCCTCCAAGTCTTCACCTCCATTGGTCTCTCCAGGTCTGCAACTCCCATGGGTCCCTCGAGATCTGCTCCTCCTATGGGTGCTCCAGGTCTGCAGCTCCATGGTTGACTCCAGGTCTGCACCTTCCATGGTTCCCTCCAGGACTGCACCTTTCATTGGAGCTGGAGTTCTGCACCTCCATGGGTCCCTATAGGTCTGTACCTCCCATGGGTCCCTTGAGGTCTGCTTCTCCCATGGGTCCCTCCGGGTCTGCACCTCGATGTGTCCCTCCAGGTCAGCACCTCCCTTGGGTACATCGAGGTCTCCACCTTCCATGGTTAGCTCCATGTCGGCATCTCACATGGGCGCTCAAGGTATGCAACTCCCATGGGACCCTTCGGGTATGCACATCCCATAGATCCCTCTAGCTCTACGCCTCATATGGGTAACCCTAGGTCTGCACCTCCCATGGGTCCCTCGAGTTGTTTAACGCCTTTGGGTCCCAAGAGTTCTGTACCTCCCATGGGTGCTTGAGGTCTGCACCTCCTCCCATGGTACCCTCGACTTTGGCACCTCCCATAGGTTCTCGAGGTATGTAACTCCATGGGTTCCTCTAGGACTGCACCTCCCATGGGGCCCTCGATTTCTGCACCTCCCATGGGGGCTCGAGGTCTGCACTACCATGGGATCCTCCAGGTCTGCACCTCCCACGGAACCCTATAGGTCTACACCTCCCATGGTTCCCTCGAGGTCTGCAACTCCATTAATCCCTCCAATCTTCACCTCCATGAATCCCTTGAGGCCTGCACCTCCCATGGTTCCCCCAAGGTTTACAGCTCCCAAAGGTGCTTGAGGTCTCCACCTACCAAGGGTCCCTCAGGGTCTGCACGTCCCATGGCTTCTTCTAGGTCTACACCTCCCAAGGGTCCCCTGATTTCTGCACCTTCCAAAGGACCCTCAAGGTTTGCGGCTCCCTTGGTTCCCTCCAAGTCTGCACCTCCCATGGGCGCTCCAGGACTGCACTTCCATGTGTCCCTCGAGTTCTGCACCTCCCATGGGTCCCTCGAGGTATGCACCTTTCATGGGTGCTCCAGGTTTGCACCTCCATGTCTGCAACTCCCATGGTTCCCTCGAGTTCTGCATCTCCCAAAAGCACTTGAGTTCTCCATTTCCAACGAGTCCCTTGAGGTCTGCACCTCCCTTGGTTCCCTCTAGGTCTACACCTCCCACGGGTCCCCGAAGTCTGTACCTCCAATGAGTCCCTTGAGGTCAGCTCCTCCCATGGTTCTCTCAAGGTCTGCACCTCCCATAGGCACTCAAGCTCTGCACTTCCATGGGTCCCTCCAGGTCTGCATTTCCCATGGCTCCTTCAAGATCAGCACTTCCTATGGGCACACCAAATCTGCACATTAATGGGTCCTTCCAGGTCTGCACCTCCCTTGGGTCCCTCGAGGTCTGCACCTCTCATGGTTCCATGGAAGTCTGCAGGTCCATGGGTCCCTCCTAGTCTTCACCTCCATGGGTTCCTCCAGGTCTGCACCTCCCATGGTTCCCTCGATATCTGCACCTCCCATGGGCGCTCGTTGTCTACAACTCTCATGAATGCCTCCAGGTCAGCACCTCCCATGGGTCCCACAAATTCTGCACCTCCCATGTGTACCTCCAGGTCTGCACCTCCCAAGGGTCCCTCCAAGTCAGCACCTCACATGGGTCCCTCGAGGTCTACACCTTCCATGCTTAGCTCGAGGTCTGCACCTCGCATGGGTGCTCATGGTATCCACTTCTCATGGGACTCTTTGGGTCTGCACCGATCATGGCTCCCTCTAGGTCTATGCCTCCCATGGGTCCCATGAGGTCTGCACTTCACACGGGTCCCTGGAGTTCTTCAACGCCCTAGGTTCCCTCGAGGTCTGTACCTCCCATGGATGCTCAAGTTCTGCACCTCCATGGTTCCTGTGAGATCTGCAACTCCCATGGGTCCCTCGAAGTCTGCACCTCCCGTAGGTGCTCGAGGTCTCCACCTCCATGGGTCCTTCCAGGTCTGCACCTCCCATGGGTCCCTCAAGGACTGCACCTCCCATGGTTCCCTAGAGGTCTGCAGCTCCCATGGGCACTCGAGTTCTCCAACTCCCATGGGTCCCTCCAGGTCTGCACCTCACATGTGTCCCTCTAGGTCTACACCTTACATGGGTCCCCCAGGTCTGCACCTCCCGTGGTTCCCTCGATGTTGGCACCTCTATTCAGGCTCGAGGTCTGCACCTCCATGGGTCCCTGGAGTTTTTCAACGCCCTTGGTTCCTTCTAGATCTGTACCTCCCATGGGTGCTCAAGTTCTGCACCTCCATGGTTCCTGCGAGATCTGCAACTCTCATGGGTCCCTCAAGGTCTGCAGCTCCCATGGGCACTCGAGTTCTCTATCTCCTATGGGTCCCTCCAGGTCTACACCTGCCATGGGTCCCTGTAGGTCTATACCTCCCACGGGTCCCTCGAGGTCTGCACCTCCAACGGTCCCGCGAGGTCTGCACCTCCCTTGGTTCCTGAGGGCCCCGAGAAAGACTTGATGTCTCAGCAGTAGAAAATACCTGCTCAGAGATGCTGGAATTCATAGGATAGATAAAGGAAGATGAAGGAAAAGGAAAGAAAAATGAGGAAAGGAAGTGGGATCATGCTCCACTATGACCTCTTATACACCTGTGGGATACTGTGTCTGTGTGTCACTTTGAAATGAAGGTCTTTTTCAGGCAATGAGGCTTTGGGATTATGAGGTCAAGGTGTCTTGATTCAATTTTGGGATATGAGGCAGGAGCATGATGATGTAGACCCCAAGATCTATAAAAAATACACAGTATGAGTAGATTGCAATAATCCACTCCTCTAAGAGCTTTTACAAAGCTTAAATCCAATTCCTGGCAGCCCTGTGACTTAAGATCTTCATGGTGGAAGTTAAAATTTCTCAGTGATGCAAAATCAAAGATCAGGAGGATCTGGGGTTACAGGGAGGAATGTGTAGCCAGGAAATATGGAGGGTCCAATGTTTTAGCATGAGATTTTTTTTTAATGATAAGGGTGTTCACATCTTGACATCTGTGCCCTCCTGGATTTTAGGTTAGTGGGGGAGTTGCAGTGTGCATCAACTCCCTGATTGTCCATGGAGCTGGGAGAACGGAGGCTTGGAATAGCTGTGAGCTGATGAGAGACAGGACTCTCGGGATACAACCGCAGAGGGCAGATCATTTATTGTATAGATAAAAGTTGTTTATATAGAGGAAAAGGCAGAGGAAGGGGCATAGGCAGCAAGGAGATTGGTAGCGTCAGGAGCTGTGGACATCTTATGAGTTGATTGGTAGGGGCCAGTACCCTTTGGATGCCTAATTTGCATAGATAAATAGAGGAGGCTATGTGACTCTAGATATGTATAGACTGGTGAAGGTTGCAGAGGAAATGTAACCTTATTGTTTAGGTTTGTCATTACAGCTGGACTGAGTTTAGGCCTTGAATTGCCTGCTTATCTCAGGGCACAGCTGTGGCCTGCCTGGAGGCTGGAGAGTCCAGGATACACATGAGATATATTGGGGCCTCAGACTCGTCTCAACTTCCTTAACAGAAGGAGACATTCCTGGATGCCTTCCGGTCTCAACAAAACCCTATCCTCCATGCCTCTTTGAAGGGTCCCACAACTCCCCCTTTTTGTTTTTATAATGGAGCAGTTGCATCATAATCCTCTGCTATTTTAGGCAAGGTTTGATACTGTACTAAAACTTGGGTGTTAGTGACCCGAGGAATATTGGTTATCTGCCGTTTGATAAACTGGATGATGCAGGGGGCTACAAGCAACAGGGTTCCTACAGCAAGGAGAGGGCAGCAGTGTGGGAGGAGACAGGAAATTAAAGGATTGGAGAACCAATGGGAGGGGACATCAGGAGCATAGTGTTCAGTCAGCTACTTGCAGAACTTTTTTAGGACTTTTATATTTTGTTCAACAGTATAATACTCATTACTATAAAAACAGCATTCTTTCCCAAGTATGATACATGCCCCCCCTTGTTCAGCTGTTATGATGTCTAGTGTGATTTTGGAGCACCACACCCACAATGGAGTTTAATTGTCTTTGAAGAGACTCAAGGCTGTTTGTAGTAGAAACCATCGCTTTATCAAGTTTGTCCCGAAAATCGCCTACAAGGTGATGAGTTTGGGTTAGAGCTGTCCCTGCTACACTAGAAGCTCCCAGAGTCAATGTCACGCCACGGCCCACCAGCAGGGGGAATGACGAATTCTCTTGGGTATTGTCAGCAAAGCACATAAGCCATTTCTTCGTCATATAGGTATACCTGTGGAACAATCAGAACAGGGGAGCAGTAAGTGGAGACGCAGGTGTTCATGCAGGGGGAAGTTATCCCTCTGCACCACAGGAGAGTGTACGTCTTGATGCAGGTAGTCCTCGTTATGGAAACATTGAGATAGTTAGCTCTGGTTGGTTTAGAATTAGTCAAGCAAAGAGGCACATCCTGACCAGAATCAAAGAGAGGGATGTCTGTGAGGTGGGGTTGAAGATTGTTTTCTGTAGTTGTGGGATGTTCAAGGGAAATGTTGATAGGGACCACAGTCAACAGTGGATGAGCAGGGGAAGAACAAAGGAAGCTGTTACAAGAATTAGGTCTGTGGGTAAAGGGGAGAAGATCAGCTATATACTGAATATATTGTATCCATGTCATAGTGGCTTGTATTTTTTCTGTAATTTGTTTTTCCTGTTTAAGAATAGGGTGGTTAGTTTGTACCGGGTGGATGACATGGTTCCATAGTCTGGAGATGTGGATAGTGGCAGAGGGAGAGTGTGAGGTGTCACAGGCATCAAGATTTCCTGTCACTCCTGCCTACCAGCATTCATCCCAGGAGCCACGGAGGAGGATATACAACTGATCAGGGATGGGGAGGGGGGGAATTGGGGAATTCGGGATAACAATGCATGATTTGCCCACTAAATAATGTAACTCATTATGGACAATAAATATATATTTTTTTAAAAAAGAATAAGGATAGTATATTCTCATCCTAGTGTTCCCTTATTGGAGCTACAGATAGCATCTCTTCCATCATATCTTTCCATGACACAGCTCCTATATCTGCACCCCCTCATAATAATGCATCTCCTCAAGGCAATCTTTGTTAGTTTGGTGAAAGGGAATGCAAGCATAGCTAGTAATATGACCCACAGATCTGGGTGCTATAGTAAAGTGCATCACTTCTTGCCAGCCTATGATAGGGCAGTAAGCCTTGTCAATGATTTTCTCTGTTCCCTGATAAGTTTTCAATATGTCAAAGTGCCATCCTTCCCCCGGAGGGGGCTTGGTGAGGGCAGAAGAGCCTGGTCGAGCAGCAGTTACACTGTTAGAATGAAGGAGTAAAAAACAGTGATTAGAATAGCAGAGAGAGAGAGGCTCGTGGTGGGCATGAAGCCTTTGCAGCATCCACAAGATCAAGGATGTCCTTCCATGAGATTGGGCATCTCTGACTGGCACAGCATTGACATCAGTGTCATTTTCTATGTCTCCTGGGTTCTTGATCCTTCAGGGATGGGCAGGCCATTTTTTTGGCCAGAGGGCTGGAATCTGACCTTTCTGGTTGGAACCCAGATGGGTCCAGGTTGGTTCTGTGGAAAAATATAACCAAAGCCCCTTCCTGACATGAGGAGGGGGTCTGGTGCCTTCCAGAGACCATCTAGGGGATCTTTCCATCTCACTAGGATGGCAAGGGTCGCCTCAGGTATTTTCCAGTGGAGGGAGATAGGGAGATATGATGATTTTTATATATGTTGAAGATGTTAAGGCCATTATTAATTGGATATTGGGAGAGTAAGTGCTGCTTTTTTTGTTTTTTAAAGTTGAGCCTTAAGAGTTTGGTGAGTTCTTTCAATAATTCCTTGGCCTTGGGTATTATAGGGAATTCCTTTATAATGGGTGATTTCCCACTGTAAGCTTAAATCGAGCACTGATAAAGACAGGGCCAATATCTGTCTTTATCTGCTGAGGAATGCTCATCACAATAAAGGTGGAGAGCCTGTGGTTAATAAGCTTTTTAGTGTTCTCTCCTGTCTTAAAAGTTGCCCAGATAAAGTGAGAGTAGGTGTCTACAGTTACAAAAACATATTTTTGTCATCCAAATTCAGGAATATTAGAAACATCTATTTGCCAGGGAGCCTTGGCTTCAAGCCCACAGGGGTTAGTGCCCATTCCTTGAATTGCTGGTGTTCTAATTAGGGATTCTTTGAAGCTGTTGTTTAGGGATGGAAGGGAACCATGACTGTAATCCTTTGAGATTAGCATGGGCATAGTACGGAAATTTTTTGCTTTTTCTAAGATTGTCATTAGAGCTGTGGTTGTGTGGTTGTGGGAGCTTGTGGTATTTCTCCCTGTGAAGCCACTGAGTCTGCTAAGGCATTTCCCTCAGTTAAGGAGCCTGGCAGAAGGCTATGGGATCTGATGTATTGTATGTATAAAGGAGCCCTCCTTTTTTGAATATTATCAGTAATTTTAATCATAAGAGGGGAGACTAGATTTTCATCTAGGCGGGCAAATGAATGAATAAGCCAGGGAAGCAGACTGACAGCATAAATGCTATCAGAGAAAAGATTTAAAGGGCCATCTTCTTCCTGAAGGGCCATATAAATAGCATATAACTCTTTATATTGAGGGGATTTGTCAGGGAGTTTTTGAAAGTAAATTTCGGGGGGTTGGCCCGTCATTATATATGACTGCAGATGCTCCCTGTTTGCCTCCATCTGTGAAGATGATTGGTGCATCTGGAATTGGATGTTTAGAGAAAAGGCAAGGGGGGAATTTAGGAGAGGTAGAGCAGACATCCATTTTTCATTTGGGTAGTGATTATCTATTTGACCAGGGAAGCCTAAGGGGCTAAATGCAAACTGGGAATGATTTTTTAGTATCTACTCTACATTGGGGAGGGAGAAAGGCATTATGATAGTGTCAGGTTCTCTGAAAAATGCCTGAAGGGCCCTGTTTCATCCCATTTTAATAATACCTGTCAGTGCATCTACCTCTGTAAGAAACCTAGGGGTACCTTCAATGGATGTGTGGAGCCACTTTAGGACCCCCTGAGGTTGATATAAAGCTTCCATGACAGTTGGGGAGGAGTTAAATATGAGAAGCTGAACTGGCCTTTTGGGTTCATACCTGGCTAAGGACATATTTTGAAGTTTATTGTTTATCTCATCTAGCACTTGTTTGGCCTCCATACCTAAGGAGCAAGGGGAGAAGGGATCTTTATCACCCTTAAGCATCTCAAAAAGTGGCTGTAAGGTACTTGTAGGAATTGGGAGCTATGGGCGAAGCCAATTAAGGTTTCCCAAGAAACTTTGTAGTGAAGCTAGAGTTAAGTTTGAGGGAAAAGAAAGTATGGGTTTTAAAGGTCAGGTGGAACTTAAGGAAAGTTCAGTCGCTATGAATGTGAATGGTGGGATGAGCTAAATTTTGTTAGGGGCAATATTAAATCCTAGTGATGTTAAAGAGGGAATTAATTGATCCTTCAATTGGGTTGGGGATGTAGAGGGGTCTCCCCAGACAAGAATGTCATTCATATAGTGGTAACTGTTAAGACACTTGTCTAGGTGAGGCTTTAGAGCCATGGCCACTGCTTCCTGGCATATGGTAGGGCTGTTTGCCATTCCCTGAGGGAGTACTTTCCATTCAAATCTTTGGGTGGGTCCTGCATTGTTAATAGAAGGGACCGAGAATGTGAAGTGCTTTTGGTCTTGTGGATGTAGGGGAATGGATAAAAGTATTCTTTAATATCTATTGCAAGGTGGGAAGTGCCAGCAGGAAAAGCTGAGGCAAGGGGTATTCCTGTTTGTGGAGTTCCCCAAATTAACATAGTTTTGTTAATAGCCCATAGCTCTTGTAATAATCACCATCCTCCCGATCCTTTTTGTATTGCGAACACAGGAGTATTCCATGGACTCACTGAGGGACAAATATGATTAAGGTGGAATTGTTCAGTCACTAACTGATTTACGATTTTTAATTTCTCCCTGGACAAAGGCCACTGTTCAACCCAGACTGGCTCATCAGAAAGCCATTTAGGCAGGGAGTGTCATACCTCACAGTGGCCCTTGGGATTAGGGGTGACATCGCTCAAGGTATCTTTCATTATCCTGTATCTTTATGCATTCTCCCTCTATAGTGCTAGCAGTTACAACATCAAGAGCCTCAAGGACATCTCTTCCCAGTAGATTAGTTGTAATGTTTGCCACTAATGGCCTGATAAGGCCTGTGATTCCATCAGGTTACCTCCATTTAAATACTACTTTAGTTATATAAGCTTGAGATGGACCTCCTACTCCCATTAGCTGTGGCCCTGGGATGAGTTCTCAATGTTGTGGGATTTCTGATTGCCTTAATATAGTCTTGTCTGATCCTGTATCTATTAGGCATTTGAAACCTTTCCCTCCAATTTCTAGAAATAATTTTGGGTGAGCTCCTTCAAGTACACTGGTGACCCATTGTACATTATGGGCTTGCCCTCTTACTGGTGGGGCTGAGGGATGCCCCTTTTTGAGTTTAAAGGCCATAAGGATTTGCCATCCTTATCATAATTGGCACAACAGTCTCTTCTCCAGTGAAACCCTTTATGGCATCTTGGACAGAGTGTTCAGGGTGGAGGGTTCTTATCAGGAGGAGCTTTCTCATCTGGGGTGCCTGTAATTGTTGGGCATTCTGTCTTCCAGTGTCCTTCCTCACCACAGGCAAAGCATTTTCCTTGGAAGCATAAGGCTACAGCAAGAGCCTGTGCCAGAGAAGCAGTTCCAATGTCCTGGGTTGCAACTATCCACTTGTCATAATGTTCATTTTTTTTAGCCCTTTGCAAGCCAATCTACATTCTGGAGTCATCCCATCCCATCAAATAGTTTTAAGACATATGTCTTTGGCAGCTGTGTAAGGAAGTTTTCTCTGTAAGATGGTCTTTGTTCTTAAAATGAAATCAGAAATAGGTTCTTTGGAAGAACAATAAAGAAGACGAACTGCCCTGGGAGTCAGATGGGGGCGTAATTCTATCCCAGGCGTGAATGGCACACAGTCAAACTTGTTCATAATATCCAGGAGGCTGCTGGGCTTGTTGTATGCCAGTGGAAAAATTGCCCTGTCCAAATAGCTCAAAAAACCACAGGGAATATCCTATTGGCCTTGATTATTTTTAATTTGTTGGAGACATTCATCCCTATAAAGTGCTTCACATTGAGGGAAGAGGGAACTGGGGAGGGAGGACCTGCAGATATCTCACCAGTCTTGAGGAGTGTTAAACGCTCCATGAAGACTCTGGAGAAGGGATTTTTTTCCATGGGGCATGAATCCCGTCTTCTCTGACTGCCTGTCTTAATTCTTTTAAGTCATTGGCTTGATTTGTGTACCACTAAGACGGTTTAGCTCTCATGGGTTGAATGTTAACAGGAAAAGCAGAGACACGTTCGGTGTCTTCCACTTTATCAGCCCAATTTTGATCTTGAATTTTGCATAGTTGTTGAGAAAATGTTGGTGGATCAGTGAGAGCAAGGGAAGGGGGCCCGTTTGATTTTTGGAATTGTTGGTTCCTCAGGCACTGTGGGAATATACAGTGGCAAAGGTGGATAAATAGATCTGGGCACTGAAGGGTTAATATCAGCACTTTCATCTGATCTGGGCACTGAAGAGTTAACATCAGCACTTAACATCCAAAAGGCTGGGGGGCTTATCTGAGGAGTGAGGCCGAAGCTGCAGTGGCAAAGGCAGAAGTGCAGTCTGTGATGCTGAAATTTGAGCTCCGGGAAATAGGATTTTTTTTTCCCCGAATTTCTTCTACAGCCTGTTTTGGGGAGCTAAGATCTGTCATTAGGTGATCCTCAGAGCTTTTTTTTTAAAGTCAGAATTAGTGTCTTTTTGCAATTTAAGATCAGCTTCTGTTTTAGAAGGAGTTATGCATTGCCTGATTACTGTTATTATCAGGAGAAAGGAAGGGAAAGGGAGCTTTCTTTCCTGGATTTCTTTGTTTCTAGCTAGATATGCTACCTGGGTCCATATTTCTGTACCATGGGGGTTGCTAGCATTCATCCAGTGTGCTACATGGAGCACTCCCTACAGAAGGAAGCAGCCTCCTTTTTGGAAAGGTTAAGTCCCTGTGACTTGAGGAGTGTCCTTAACCCCTTCAATGGAGAGTTTTTCTGATGGGATGAGGAATTTCCCATGATAGAAAAGATGTGGAAAAGCCAAAGCCAGAGGGCAATGCTCCTTTATTGGCCAGTGATGAGAGGGATTCCCCAAAGGCTCAGATGTAAACCTGTCTGCAAACTTCAGAAAACCAGCAGCCAACCCTAATGGTATTTATGTGGCCAATGCATCACCTGGTTGAATCAAGATAGAGATAAAGATAGAGTCATCACAGCCAATACCTGGATGGGCAGTCAGGGTCAGTTCATCCAGCTAAGAGCCTTCCTTCTCTGCTGAAGAGTAGCCTCAGCCAAGAGATGTCAGTTGCTTCTTAGCCTTAGAAAAGTCACTCTTGATGGAATGGACGGAAAACAAAGTAAAGAAAAAAAGTGCCAGCCCTCAGAGTGTGGAGGCCAGACCCCAGATACCCCCTGGGGCCAATGTCCCTGGTGTGAAGGGAGACTCATGTTCCCTGCATATTCCAGAGGTCCAGGTGCTCAGCCTGTGGGAAGGCCTGATATATGGGTGCCAGCCTTAGTTCCCGTGGGTTAGTGGGGGAGTTGAAGCATGCATCAACTCCCTGTGTATCCATGGAGCTGGGATTGGTAGGGGCAGGATCTGTGGACATCTCATGAGTTGATTGGTAGGGGCCAGTATCCTTTGGGTGCCTAATTTGCATAGATAAATTCAGGGGGCTAAGTGACTCTAGATATGTATAGAATGGTGATGGCAGCAAAGGAAATGTAACCTTATTGTTTAGGCTTGTTATTATAGCTAGACTGAGTTTAGAACTTGAATTGCCTGCTTATCTCAGGGCACAGCCGTGGCCTGGAGGTTGGAGAGTCCAGGATAGGCATGAGATTTATTGGGGCCTCAGATTCGTCTCAAATTCTGTCATATTCAGCCACACGCAAATGGAATGAATCTTCAAACCAGGCACACTTTATAGGAGGAAAGGATTTATTTGTAGCTATAGATACAGGGGAAGTTCCAGCATGAAAAGATGCTGCTCCCCTTTCACAGGTCCAAGCAGAGAGAGAAACCCATCACCAAAACCATCACATGGAACAGCAAACAGGCAGGAGGGGCCAAGGAGAGAATTTTTTTTCTCCTTTATATAGACTTAGGGTGGGGTCTTACCACCCTTCCCCAGACTTAATGGCTTCCTGAGTCTCTGGACTTTCTTTCCTTCCTTCACTGCCCACACAGGAAAGGAAGTTTACTTCTTGCTTCTTTGAGCTTCTTTACATCCTGTCCCCTACTGAGAGACTGCCTTCCTGTAAACATTATCAGAGACCCACCCAAGATTACTTGAAAGGTCAAGTTGACACCAAAACTTAACCATCACAGTCCAACCCTTGTCAACTTGACATCACAGCATATATCCCTTACATCATGCTTAATTCCTAAATGAAGACAGTAACAAGATCAAAATTCCACCTAACATGATATAACTATCTCACTTACAACTCTTAATTCATAATCTCCCCCCAACACAATGCAAGGCTCCCTAACTTAGGGTTCTGTAAAATCAAAACAAGTTACATTTACAGAGTAAACATTTCTAACTTCAATGAGGCATACAAGGAAAGACTGGCAAAGGCAAACTCAACAAACATCAGCAAACTTCCACATCTGCAGTTCAAGTCCCATACCACAACCGGTGACTGATAGTCTCTGGATTTTTCCAATTTGTCCCTCCAGCTTGTCTGAGTAACTGGGGCAACTTCCATTCCAAGCCAACAGTGCTCCAAGGTAGCCCTTGCAAAGTCCTGATGTGTCCAAAAACATTTTCGGGTCTCCATTGCAAACCACATTCTACCTTCCAATGGCTTCACTTGCCAATCAGGGACTTCATGCCCTGTTCCAAATGCCGCATCTCAGCAGCGGCTCCTGGAACTGTGTGCACTTCATGACCCACTCCATGCATCCATTTCTCATGCTTCTAAAAGCAATACCAGATATGCAGGACACATCCATGCTGCTAATTCAGGGACAAAATAGACGTGACTTTGAAGAACAGATTTCTTTCTTTCAGCGATTTCCTTTGCAAAGAGTTTGCACAGTCCAACTTTCTGTCCCATATCCATAGCCAAGCACACAGTCCATTACTTAAATTTAACTTTGGTCAAACTCTCTGGGCATGGGCAGTAGAATGCATTCACCCCTGGATCCAGGCACACACTTCTATTAAGGTTTTCTGCAGTCTCTCCTTCCCCTTAGAAAGTTCACAAGTCAAGCCTCCAAATGTAATTCTCTCTGCATTGAGCATTTCGAAAGTCTCATCAGAATAGTCTATAAATCTTGGCTTACCGCTCTGGAAGGCAACTTCAGGTGCAAGTATCATGTCCATGTCCATTCCTCCAACACAAAGTTCCAGAAGATCAAAATCCACATGGTCAGATTCATCTCAGCAAATCACCCCACTCCTGGTATCAAATCTGTTGCATTCAGCCACATGCCGCTGGGATGAATCTTCAAACTAGGTGCAATTTGGGGGAGGAAAGTATTTATTTAAGCTGCAGATCCAGGGTAAGTACCATAAAATTGAAAGAGGTTTGTCCTCTTTCACAGGTCCAATCAGAGAGAGAAACCCTTTGCCAACACCATACACAGGGAACAGCAAACAAGCAGGAAGGGCCAAGGGAGAATTTCTTCTCCTTTATAAGAGACCACTTAGGGAGGGGTCTTACAACTCTTCCCCAGACTTAATGGCTTCCTGAGTCTCTGGACTTTCCTTCCTGCACTGCCCACACAGGAAAGGATGTTTACTTCTAGCTTCTTTGAGCTTCTTTACATCCTGCCCCTACTGAGAGGCTGCCTTCCTGTAAAGATCCTCAGAGAGACCCACCCAAGATTAATTGAAAGGTCAAGTTGACATCAAAACTTAACCATCACAACTTCCTTAACAGAAGTAGACAGTCCAGGACGCCTTCCGGTCTCCACAAAACACTATCCTCCATGCCACACTGGACCACCTCAGGTGTATCAACTAAAAGCATGGCCTCAGCCCAAATCCTTCACCTCCTGTTGCGGTCAGCTTTCTAGTTGCTGCGCAGAAAGAACCCAAACAAAAGCGGCTTGTGGAGGAATGGGTTTATTTGGCTTATGGACTCAAGGGGAGACTCCATCCGGGCAGGGAAAATGATGGCATGAGCAGAGGGCTGGACATCACCTCTGCCACAGCACTGCAAACAGCGGCAGGAAGGTGTGCCAAACACTGGCAAGGGGAAGCTGGCTTATAACCCCCATAAGCCCACCCCCAACAACACAGCTTCATCGAGGTTGTAAAACCCAAACTGCCATCAGCTGAGGATCGATCTATCAGAACAC
>PVHP010036705.1:0-17956 GCA_004024765.1 Zapus hudsonius
ATCTTAAAGTGTCACAGCCATTACTGACACAAGCAGTACTTTTGAGGCTAGATGTGCTCATTTTCTCTATGTAGGACTGTATTATTCTGATAGAGGCCACCAGAAATCTATACCATTAGATTCCCATTTTGAGATCCAGCCTCAAGCAATCTGCTAATGTTAAGATTCATAGATTTCCCCAAGTTTTATTATATCACTTATGTTCCAGAATAATGGAAAATATCTCTAAATACTGAGCCAATCCGTGCTATCTTCCTTATCTTAAACACTCCAAATTTCACAAATAACAGTTCATTTCCAGAATCATTGTGCTAATTAGCATGCCACTACTTTCATTAGGAAACCCATTTCCAAAGACCATTATGCTAATTGAGATAGGGATTTCTTAAAGTGATTATGCAAACCTCTGGCTGTTCTCATTAAAGACCAGCTGACCCCCACGACATGCAAAGCTTGATTAGGGCAAATGAGTGACCCTTGAAAAGGAGCTTGACACTTTACACATACATTTGATACCAAATGTGTACTGAAGTCATTGGAACTTAACAGCCATTATAAACCAAAGGTTGCAGAAGACAAGTTTGAGAAATATTGGGTGGCTATGAATAAAGAAATGGTATTTGAGACTTTCAGCAAATATTTCAATATTCCAAATTCTGCATTTTATACTGAAACACATGCCTTCCTATTTCTTCATATTTTGTATTGATGAGTTATTGCTTCCCACTGCTAAAAAAAAAAAACGCTATTAATGCAACAGAGATGCTGGACTCTTATCGCATAAGGAGGAAATGATATCTGTGGTTTATTTTGGAAATTCTATGGGAATTCCAGTTCCCACCCAGGTTATCTGTTATTCTTTGTGTTATGTCCAAAATAACTAGAATTTGAAAGTAAGTATTCCAGCTAAATTCTGATGTACAGAACTAGAAGTCTTTGGCTGGGATTGTGCTTCTGTGTCTTTTCAGTTATGGCTGAAACCTTAGGACCTCAACCTTTCTCATTTTTATTTATTTATTTTTGTTATGTGCTGGTGTGTGTGTGTGTGTACATGTCTGTATGCATGTTCATTTGTGTGTGGGGGGGGTAAGTGGGGAGTCCAGAGGTGGACATTGGATGTATTCTTCAACCATTCATTATTGTCACTGTTGGGACAAAACAGCAAACCAAAAGCAGCTGATGGGAAGAAAGGATTTATTTTGGTTTACAGTCTTGAGGGCAGGGGAAAGCATTGCATGGGCAGAGGCAGGACATCACCTTTGTCACAGTAGGTGGAAAACAGCAGCAGGAGAGTGAGCTGAACTCTGGCAAGGGGGAGTTGATTATGACACCCTAAAAGCCACCCATGACAACACACCTCCTCCAGCAGGACTCTGCCTCCCAAATTACCACCAGCTACGAACCAAGCATTCAAACACTTGAGTTTATGAAGGATGTCTCGTTCAAACTACCACACACTCTTCTTCTATTTTTCTTTTGAGACAGGGTATTCTCACTGATCCTAAGGCTTACTGATTTGGCTAGAATAGCTAGGCCAGCAAGCCCCAGATATTCTTCTGTCTCTGGCTCTCTGGTACTGGGATTACCCCCACATCTGATTTTTATATGGGTGCTCAGGGTCCCAACTCAAGTCGTCATGCCTATCTGCAAGTGCTTTAGAGATTGAGCCACTTCCCAGTCCCTCCCCCATCTGCCTATTTAAAGTGATCATCTGATCACATTTCTCCAAAGAATAGAAATTAGGTCTCTGAACATCATGCCAGAATTTTTTTAAAATATTTTATTTATTCATTTTCAAGCAGAGAGATACAGAGAGAGAGAAAGTGTGAGAGAGCACCAGAGCCACCAACTTGTGGGTCTGGCTTATGTGGGTCCTGGGGAATTGAACCCGGGGCCTTAGGCACTGGAGGCAAGTGCCTTAACCTCTGAGCCATCTCTCCAGCCCCATGCCAGAATTTTTTATATGGCTTTTGGGGATTGAATTCAGATTCTTGTCCTTGAAAAACAAACACTTTACCCATGAAGCCATCACCCCAGCCAACATCATTTCATTAATATTTAACATGACGGCTCAGTGTTGTTTTTGCTCATGTATTACTTAGCTGTTGACATTGACCTTCTTATCATTACAACTGAGAAAAAAATGTCAATAGCTAGCAATCATAACTATAATTATTTTTTAAAAATAAGAAAGAAATTAGGCCTCTAGCAGAAAGGAAGATTTAACACCATATACTGGAGGTAGGAATAGAAAACATTTGAATGATTACTGGTCCAGCTATGTTGGGATCTGTGGTTTCAACTGGGTGAAATATCTTAATTCACCTGTCATCCAAGTCATGAACATGGGGTTGGGTAAATTCTTCAAATATTTTACTTCCCAAAGATTAGGGGAGGTGCTGCCTTCTTTGGAATTCCAAGAATGAAAAAAAGAAATTACCAGAATTTTGTTTGTCTACATGTGGGTTATTTTGCTACCAACGTAAAACATATTCTTTTACAATGTTCTGCTTGTGCTTTTCTTCAAACCCTTGCCTCATGGGAAGATGATTGTATAATAGTGAGAACAGAGGTTGCGGTTTATCTCTCCCAAGCCTGACCACAGAAAAATCCTCCCACCCCCCCGAATAGTATCACACAAAGCTATTTCATCTGAAATTTTCTTGGGAAATATTGAATCATAAGATCACTAAGATTTCTAAAACATTACATTTCGGAGATGATGGTTTATGATTTCTGAGTTTATTCATTCTACTTTCGTGGGACAGAGGCTGAATGAGAGCAAATGAAAAGTCATCCCTGGTGTACTAACATTCTGTCAGACAGTAAAAGGCTCTTAAAATACTATTTCCCTGTCTTCCTAGCCTTCAGGTCTTTACTGGCCAGAA
The DNA here is from genome assembly GCA_004024765.1 of Zapus hudsonius. NCBI lineage: Eukaryota > Metazoa > Chordata > Mammalia > Rodentia > Dipodidae > Zapus > Zapus hudsonius. Next base: position 2,889 of record PVHP010036705.1, read on the forward strand.
CTGCCACACCCACCAAATTCCCATAACCTCTCAGCTTGCCACTGGGGTATAAATTAGACTCTGCGTGTACAGAGATTTACAGTTTTAAAATGCTTTTCAAAGTGAATGTTTCAAAATAGTATATCGATAAGCTCACTGTCCAATGTAAAATGATATCACTGGTGATTTCAGCCTTAAAAGTTAAGAATTCTGGCTGGAGAGATGGCTCAGTGGTTAAGGAGCTTGCCTGCAAAACCTAGCGACCTAGGTTCAGTTCCCTGGTATTCACATAAAGTAACATGCACTAATTGGCACATGCATCTGGAGTGAATTTACAGTGGCTAGAGGCCCTGGCGTGCCCATTCTTAACCCCCTTACAAATAAAAAAATAAATTAAGAATCCTATTTTGTCTTTGTCTGTGTGTGTATGGCATTCATATGTCTGTGTATGCAATGTGTCTGGGAGCACGTGTGCTTATGGATGCACACACACATGTGTGTACGTGTGTGTGGAGTCCAGAGACTGGCATTGAATATTTTCTTCTTCGTATTCCACTTTACTTGCTAAGGCAGGGTCTCTCATTTGAATCCAGAACTCATTGACTCAACTATTCTAGCCATCCAGCTTGGCCCCAAGATCTCCTGCCTCCTCGTCCTAAGAGTTGGGATTACAGATGGATCGCCATGCCCACTTGGCATTTATGTGGGTACTGGGATTTGAACTCTGGTCCTTAGGCATGAACAGCAGTTTATTCCCTATGCATCTCCCAGATCCAAGAATTCTGTTTTGATGATTGTCAACATGGTCCCTAAGCATAAGATATCATGTAAATATACACATCCATGCTTCACCTAGGACAGCAAGGTGGCCAGGAATGAATTAAGTTTTATTAAATAGCAACACTGTTCTTCATCCAGACTTCAGCTAGGATCCATGAATGCATTAAAGTCTATTTCTTTCTCAGCTCTTGTTTATCTAGAGGCATGAGGGTCTGCTAAGGACCAAGCAAATCACAAGAGGACATTATTAGGACCTAAAAATACTCCAGCCTCGCTCATTAGTACTGATGTTTCTGAGATTGTGTCTATATGGCCCATGGAAAGGAAAGGTGTTCGATGCCACAGACTCATCCATTGAGTTGTTGAAACACAGTTATGGAGATTCATGATAGCAGAGGTATTTTCTGCTCAAAAAAGAACAATGGAAAATAGGATGATCAACAACAAAAAGTCCAAAAAACACGGCACCATCAAACCAAATGTTCTTCTAACAAGACACATTTTTAAAATTAGACTAAAGCCTACTTTCTGCACAGGCAAGAAAAGAAAGATAACTCTCAACCTGGGTTCCCTTGACTCCTTCTCATCAAATTTGCCTAAATATTTGCTATTATGGAAATTGGAACAGCCTTCCTTCTCAGAAGAAATCCTACTTTTAACAGGAGGAAAAGTTAAATGTATTCTTGGAGACAGAAAGTATTTGAAAACAAAAACAAACCAAAACCAAAGAAAAAATTAAAATCCAAATAAAAAACAAACCCAGAAGCCTTCCATTGTCATCAAGATGCTCTCTGTGGTAGTTAACTTTACTCTCTGACCAAATACCTGATAGGAAGCAGATTAAAAGAAGGAAAGGGTTTATTCTGGTTTGTAGTTTTGAGACCAATAGGTTCCATCTTGATACAATAGGATTTGCAGCCACAATCAGGAAGGAGAGGGTGGAAAGGAAGTCAGGCCTGGTTATAAAACTTTAAGGACCACCCCTAGTGACCCACCTCCTCCAATGGTTCCACAACTTTCCCCACAAGCGCCACCTGCTGGGGAAGAGGTGTTGAAACACATGAGCCTATAGGGGAAATTTTCACATTGAAACCATGACTCTCTCCTTAATAGTCTGGAACCAAATAAATTAGGTTCTTAATAGCCACTTGGCTCACTTGATGGTTTCATGCAAGTTGGGAGATCTTTGTAGGCAATTTTCATATTAGAAATGATACAGTTCTAAACGTTGTCAAGGGTTTTTCATAGGCTTGAATATGGCCTACCCATCTGCTTGTGGAAAGATTCAACCCCGGGCCAGATAACATGAATCTGGGAGAAGCGATTGGGTGAGGCTCAGCTGTTTCCTGCAGTGAGCTACCTGGGCACCTGTATTCACAAACTCAAGCCTTATTTACTAAATGAAACACCTGGAGGTGGAAAGACCTATGCAGACTTCACTGTCATCCTGTGTCCTAAAGGAGGAGTCTTCCAACTAACAGGACCTTTGAAGAAGCTCAGAGTTCCTTCTCTGCAATGCACAACTCCACAAATATTTCTCAGAACTCAATGGGCAGAAGAGCTAAGAGAAATGGTCAGTTTCCTGGAGTCTTAGTCCTTCAGCAGACATGTGCATGATGGTGTGCCTGAGCCACATGGGGCTGGTCAACAAGTTGGTACAGTGTGCAATGCTATCTGTCCTTTAGAAACTTGTGATGGGTGTACCAACATTCCCAGACTCCTCGAGAGTAAAACATAGAAGTAAAAACATAGTCTCTACTCTCAAGAATTTTTATTGCTTCCTTATTTCCTTCATTCCTTCCTTTCTTTATGTCTTCCTTTGTTTTCTTTCTATTTTTTTTTCTTTTCCCCCTTCATTTCTTCTTGCCTTCCTTTCTTTCTTCTTTCCTACCTCAATTCATTTCTCTCTCTTTCTCTCTCTCTGTATCTCTGCCTGTCTCTGTCTCCTTTTTGAAATGGATATCACTGGTATCAAATGCCTGGGTTCAATTGATGCACTTGCCTCTAGCTGAAGCTATAAGCTTACCACATCACTCCCTGCTATGAGTTTACAATGTTGACATGGATGCCTGTCAAGAAGAATCACCTTGTTCACTTCTTGGGCTTATGTGAACATAGTTCACATAAATCCATAAGTAAACACACACCTCTGTTGTGTGTACATTGTATAGTGTGTGTACATTGTTAGTGAGGTACCTGATTGGAGTACTGAAGAGATAAAATAACTTAAAGAATCTATAGGAGCCTGATGACATCAGCTGGATGTTCAAAACTGGCCTCTGCGACTCAAGAGATGACTCGGTAAACTTCTTACCTTGTGAGCATAAGGACCTGAGTTTGGTCCCCAGAACCACGTAAATACTGAGTGTAATGGGACACATCCCTATCATTCCAGTGCTGTGAAGTGGTGATAGACTGATCCCTGGAGCTTATTGGCCAGCAAATACAGCCTAATTGGTGAGCTGCAGTCCAGTGAGACCCTATCTCTAAAATTGTAGATAGTATGCCTTAAAATGACACCCATGGTCTTTCTCTGGCCTCCACATGCATGTGCACACAACTACGTTTGCCTCTACACACACACACACACACACACACACACACACACACACACACACACAGGTTATGTGGTCCCACAGAATTATAACCATCTACTTCCCATCATTATATAACATAATAACCAAAGTGGGATAAGGCATAAAGGAAAGAGGCTTATTGAGTTCACAGTCTAACATAGTCAATCCTAAACGGGATTTCCTCTGATGAGAGTCCCCTTGGCAGATGGATGGCATTATAGTGATAAAAAAATCTCATGATGAGACAGGAAGTGAAGAAGAAGGTGGGGACGGGCTCACAGTTTCTATAAAGTTTGCTCTCTCAAAGACCAGTTCAAAGACTGGGCATGGCACCTGTAAGCCCAGCACTTGGGGGGTGAAGGCAGGAAGAACTTAAGTTCCTTGGCTACATAGTAAAACTCAGGCCAGCCTAGGATACATTGGACTCCCTCTGAAGACTCAGAATCCTATAACAAGTTTTTCAGTGCCTTCCAAACCCAGTGCTGCAGGCGATCCATCATGGGACTCTGCCTCTTAAAGGCCTCAATATCACCTGACTGAAGACACACATGCACTCTAGGGAAACCATGTGGAGCTAGAGAGATGACTCACTTGGTAAAGGACTCTCCACACATGGGACCAGAGTTAGGAAGACCAGAACCTATTCAAAGAAGGCCAAAGGTGAGCATTCAGCCCACCAGGAATCCCAGCATGCAGGAGAGGTTTGCAGAACCCTAGGTCAAAATGGCTAGCTAGACCAGATAAACCAGCGAGCCCTGGGTTCAAGTGGGAGATCCTGTCTCAGTCATACAGAGTGATGGAGGAGGAAGACACCCAACTGTCAACTTCTGGCTTCTGTGTGCACCCAGGGGCATGTGCACACATGTGTGCCCACACACATACACACATGCACACCATGTACACATGCAAAAACAAGACAAAATGAACAGAAACATAGCAGAAGTCATTTCTCCATAAATTTATTTGGGGCATATTTTGAATTGTATTTTTTTTTCTTGACAACCAAAAGGGTTAGACACTCTTGGTTTCTCAAGATTGAATTTTTACAAGAGCAAACCTTGGCTTGATGTATATTTTTGTGACAGAGGGAGAATTTTGATAGTCTCGTGAGCTAATACACCCATACTATTTCTTTTGTGACTATAATATAAAGCTGGGAATCTTTAAGAGATGTCGTGGGGAGGAGTAGAGAAGACCATTTCAAAACTCATTTGATGGAACACTCACTCTTATTGCATTATTTTTACAGACCGTAAGCAGACCCGAAGATTGCCCATCCGAGTTTTTACCTTGAATGAAGAAACTTCATTGAACAAGAACTTAACTGGCTTCTTCCAGTTTGCAAAGGTGTCAATGGAAGGCTTTTCCTCTTCGTTTTATACTTTTCTCAATGGAAACAACGTTTTTACGTGCTGTGCAAATTGTTCCTTCATGTGGTCTGACAGTTATATTTTTTTTTGCCATCCTTTTTTTTTTTTAACTAAGAAAAATAAATCCCAGAAGAGGGGAAAAAATAAACATCAAAAGTTGACATTTTATCTGGAAGAACATTTGAATGCAGAGTTTACCTGAAGGTATAGATAGATTTTTTTTTTATTTGTTTAACAGAAGCCTGATGTCAAAAGGTGGGCAGACAGAGTGGAAGTTAATTGTCTTCCTCAGTAATTAAGCTACTTTTCTCTCTTTTTCCTTGTTTAAGCCTACTGGGTTTTTTTATTATTTTATTTTTTTTTTAGAAATATTTAGGTAAGGTTTATCTTGAATCTTAATTGCCTTAATTTTAAGGACGTCAAAGGCTCTCGAGGCACACGGTCAACGTCTTGTTAAAAAAAAATTCAAGAAAGAATTGAAATATTATGCCAGTTATAACTGGTAAAGAGTTGAAGACTATAAGTTTTTAGGGTAAAAAAAACTGTACAGTTTAAAAGAAAAATGTTTTTCTTCATTTGAAGAAAAGATGTTGATAAAAAAAAAAATACCACAGCAACTGCAAGAATTGGGAATGCCAGGACTTTCCAGGAAAACTGTCTTAACTGTGGACACACATCATTCTAGAAGGCTAAAAAAAAAATCACAAAAAAACATTTGATGGTAAAGTTCTTCACGTTGGTTTGAAACAATTGCATTAGAAATAATGCGTGTTTGGGGGGCAGAATGCAAACTTGTTTTCTTTACATAGCGTGATTGCTAGCAAAAGCATTAGTGCTTTTTAACTGCGGTCTTTTTTATGAGCTTTACAAAGGTTTTAGTCAGTTTTGCCTGTCACATTGCAAAACCTAGCTTAAGAGCATTAAAAAAAAAAACTTAAGTAGATAGAAGCTTCTGGTCAAAAAGTGCAAAAAAAAGAACAAAAAAAAACACAAAAAAACAAAAAAAGCAATAGAGAAATTGTTGACAATTTCTGTAGTTTTTCCTAGTTGTGGCCAAATTCAGCCTATTTTATACCAAAGATGAAGTGATACCCTGTTACAGTCCAGACTATAGAGGTTAGTGTTATTCTCTTTTCTTTTCCTTTTCTTTTTTTTTTAAAGTTTTGTTTGACCTACATGGCCGGACCAGTTCTTACTTTGTTTAAACTACTTTCCACTGGTGTTTTACATACTGAAAAAAAAAAAACAAAAAACAAAAAAAAAAAAACATTTTTGTTGCTGTTTTTCTAAAATTGTACATTTGTTGATAGTTGAAGCTTGTACCCACCATGTCCAGCAGTTCTGGCAAGTGATACCTGTTGATAGACCTAGGTGGGTTGGTGACTTCCAGTCCTTAGAGCCTGTCCAGCTCCTGGCTTGCTCTCTTGCATTGTGAATCCACCAATCTGCCAATAGGGTCTTTGTTCAAGAGCTTGGAATTTCTTTATGCAGACTTTGAACAACAAAAAAAAAAGCTACTTCCTGAATATGTGTGGCAGTGAAGGTCTCTGAAATGTCATTGGTCAGAAAAGCTCAGAGATGGGGCCTATGGAAAGTGGTATCCTAAGAAGGTGTCATTGTGATGGTGGCCAATTTTTTCCTTCAAAATCCTGACATGCCTGGTTCTGTCTTCTCAACTCACTGTGTTATAAGCCACTCTGGCATGGCAGCCACCTTGTCTCTGCAGTTGGGGAAAGAGGTGTCTTCTGTGTTTCCTCTTTTTCACTACACGTGCGTATCTTGATATTGACAGGCGTGAAAACTCAGATTTGTTGTTGTTGTTAATTTCAGTTCAATTCTGTACAACAAATGAGACCACTAAGATTGAACGTTCTATTCTATTAATGAGACAGGGATCCTGTTAGAGTGCTAATTGACAATCAATGGATTGGACACTTTATGTCAACAAAAGCCAAAAGAATCAGATAGATGAAGACCTTTTTCACAGATTTACCAAATCACAGGGACCTGTCTGAGCCCACAAGGACGAAGGAAATAGGTTAAGTGCACTAGGAAAAAGAAGAGAGCAGGTTTTGAAAAACAACAACAAAAACCAACCAACCCAAACCCTAAGGCAAATGATTAGATTCCCATTAGGTGACTCTGAATGAGGATTTTGGCGCATCCAAAATGATACGCCATTATACTGTTTTACTTGACCCTGGTTGTTGTATTTGAGAGCTCCAGTGTACACAGTGATTTCCCATATTTATCAACAAACTAATTACAGAAGAGTTTCCAAGATATGTCTCACACGCTGCAGAGAAATTTAGCTGGTAACCCCTAACATAATGGTTTTTCTTGCTTTAAGAGAATCCTAGATTTTCTGCGTTCTTCCTTTCCATCATTCTGTTTCCCATGTGTTGTAAAGGTGGACTTAATTTTTTTTCTTTGAAAAGTGGGCCACTCCCCTCCAGATTAAAAAAAAATGAAGATAGGACTGTACTTCCTGTTTCTTTTTCATTCTCTGAATTCTTTGTATAAATGCAGATTATCTGGGGCATCATTCATCTGAATCTGACTGTGAAGCCAACATGGTTTCTTTTCATTTTCTGTAAAAAAAAAAAAAAAGGAACAAAAAAACAAAAAAGATTATTTTGATTTCAAGGAAGCCTCATTTGCTTTTTCAACATTGAGGCTAAGACTTAGCTACCACATGGCTGACGAATGTGCTGGGGGTAACTTTTCTGTTTTATTCAAAACTCCTGCTTTCTGCGTATAGTCAGGGACATTTCAATTCTGAAATTTCAGTAATCTCCATTTTTTTTGAAGCCACTTCAGGCAAAAGGAAATTACTCTGTCATTTTATGTGCTCATGTGTGTGTTGCCTGTTTGAGTCTTCTGTCCTGCCATTCTATAAAAACCTTCCAAAATGGAAACAAAAGAAAAACAGGGGCTGCATGTTCATTCACATTTACTCCTCTTTTTGTTAATTTTATCTAAAACTTGTTTTCAATAATCTAGTCTTTTTTTGGGGGGAGAGGCAAATACCAGGCATCAACAGGTAAGCAACATTGTTACCCTGTGTGAAAAATGAAACATATATGTTCAGTATATACAGGCCTCAGAATCTTAATCCAGTCAACAATATATATTATTGACTAAATACCTTAAATTATGAAGTTTAACTTTACACTTGAAGTTAAATTCTGATGCAGCAGGTTATCAAGATGTTTTGATGTACATACATATATGTATATAAATATAAATATATACATATATGTGTGTATATATCACACACACATACATATATATCATTCATTGCTACATCTTAGCTGACAAAGTAAGAAACTCAGGTCACAATTCAAATGAAATAAACACCATCTTACCCAAATTCTACTTATGTGGCCAGGGGAAGAATGTTTTCAGGGGAGCAGAGATGAACAATAACTAGATGCCCCCAAAGCATGGTCATGTCTCCAAGGAACCCTGCAATGGATCCTACCTGAGTTAATGGTGATACCACGGGCTCTGAAGGTGCTGATATGCTTTGAATAGAGCAAGTCTTATAATAATTCCAAAGCAAGCCCTTTACCTCCCACTTTGACTCCCACTTGTCCAGGATTGATTGGTTTCCTTGGTAATTTGGGAGAGATCTGATTATTGCCTCCACATTTCATTTGGATGCAGTCTTTCCTGTGACCTTCACAGGTCTGTCACCTTAGAAATCACCCCCACTCCCACTCTCTCCTGATGAAAAGCGAGCTGGTGCAGAAGGCATTCTATCAAAGACAGTAGCTGAGGAGAGCTCACTGGAGCTGGATAGATCCTCATGTTGACTATCTAGGCCAAGAACATACTTTTTCCATTCTGCAATCGAACCCTTTCAAAATGACTTTTGTAGCCAGGACTGCCTTTAATCCCAGGACTTGGGAGGCAGAGGTAGGAGGATTATTACCTTGAGTTCCAGGCCACCCTGAGACTACAAAGTGAATTCCATGTCAGCCTGGCCTAGAGCGGGACCCTACCTGAAAAAACAAAATCAGGGCTGTGGAGAAATGGCTCAGCAGTTAAAGTGCTTGCCTGCAAAGCCAGATAACCCGGGTTCCACTCCCCAGGACCCACGTAAAATCATATGCACAGAGGGGTACATGTATCTGGAGTTCATCTGTGGCAGCTGGAGGCCCTGGTGTGCCATCCTCTGTCTGTGTCTCCTCTCTATCTCTCTCTGCTTGCCAATAAATAATTTTTTTAATATCAACAACAACAAGATCACTTTTGGTTAATGTTTGACAAAAAATGTATTTCAGTTTTATTTTCTCAAAAAAAAATCCTTAATTATTGGGACATGCATCTTTTGGATTAATCTCCAGTCCCCTTAGATTAGAAGTAAATTGTGATTTAGACAGAAGCCCCATCAGCCAATCCAGTGGGCTCTCCGTAAATATGATGATGTCAGCAGATGAAAAATACTTTTGACAAGGTAATCTCATTCTTCCTGTAAACTCATGAAGAGTCGACTGAAAGTGAGCTGAACCAGCAGAGGGGATCTCTTCAGTGTGTTTCAGTGAGCAATATTTCACATGACTGCAAATCAGATGTTTAGAATCACATCTAATAATATCAGCCCATATGAGCCATCAAGCGTGCTGGTCATATACAAGAATCATGTCATAGAGCCTTCATCTACTTTGTTTTGGCCATTGTGAAGAATAAAAGAGGAGGTTTTAAATGTTGATGGGGTTGATATGTTTTAAAATACATATATGTGAGCTCCCTGGTTCTGATTGCACCTGTTCAACTTGAGGGATTTATTTGTTCTACACACAGCAACTTTATTGAGGCAAAGATAGAATGGGGTTTCATTTATGAACCAGTTCGATTTATCCTTGGAAGCCGATGTGGCACTGGAAGACAGTTGAGTCAGACTCAAATTCAATGTTTCTTACTAAGCATTCTTAAATATAAAATTGTTCCGTTAATCCAAATGCTCTGGGTCCTAACTGTCCTTTCTGATTACATGGTGTTCAAGAAAATTAAATACTAAATCCCCAACTGGCCCCATGATGGGGGAGAGGAGAGTTCAGTCCAGCTTTGTGGTTTTTTGTTTGTTTGCTTGTGTGCTTGCTTGCTTTAATCTTTGGATTATAACAGATTTTCATTGTCCCAAGAAGGGTTGACTATCTCCTCAGTATTCCTGTTGCAGAGTTCTGAGAGGAGAAAGAAGGCATTAAGGAAGGTTTCTTCTGGAGTGTGTTGATGCACAAAGATGCCCAAAGGATGCAGGAAGACACACAAGACCACTGAGTCACCCTAGAGATTGTCTTAACGTTGCTTCATTTTCAGAGTTTTGCCAAAATACAATCATTGTCAATGTCGAAGGGCTAATTGGCTACTTTGGGGAGTATTTTTTTTTCCCAGTGACTAGGTATTGGGCTTGTTTCATTATCTTTTCACCCTGAGGTGAAATAAATGAATATAAAATTCAGGTCAGTCCTATGCTGTTTCTTCCTAATATTGATTTATCTAGGGATTTAATTGTTGGAAAAATTAGTATACACACATCATAAACTCTGGTGTCCTTTTCTCATTCAGCAACAAACAATTGTGAATTGGCTGTATTCTTACAAAATACAAAGGGGAAAAATAAAATAATAACTAAGAACTTGGCTTCCCTTAAAAGAAAGTGATTTTGGTTTGGTTCATTTTACTGAAACTTAAACCAGCAAAAAGAAAAAAAAATCAATACAATGTCTGTTACAGAAAATAACAGTAATTTTGGGCTAATCTACATTGTTCCCCCTATCTTAAATTCTTGACAACAAAAAAAAAATAAGCATCATTCTCATTCCTGGCTAACTTTGAATTACTCTATTAATGCTGAGTAATTCTGACATTCCAGAGGGTTGTTATATGACAACAAAGTATATGCCCTCATATGTAAAAGAGAGTTATCCCATGTTTAGGAATGGTAAAAAAAATATTTCCAAGAGGCATGTGATATCTGAATCTTGTTCTCCATTCCAGAAAAAAAAATGCTCTCATTTATTTAAAAAGAATATAATTGGAACCTTAATTTTAAAAAATGTGTGAAGGTACTACAGGCACTAAGAAAATGGGAACTAGCTTCTTAACACCTTTGTTTCAGGCCATCTTCAATTTCACGGACATTCTGAAGCATCAACTTAATTCTGAATTTTATTTCAAGCGCATTTTTTGTACTGCTGTCTCTGACTGTCACGAAAAGATCTGTAATTCTATGGTGTTTCTGGTTTTTTTTTTTTTTTTTACATTTTTTCCTCATCTGTACCACAGTCCAATTAAATACCACTTCCCTTATTCCTTGGGCTTTCTGTAGATCAGTGGATGTTAGGTTTAAATTTCTGTTTTCTTTGATGAAGCTTTCAATAAAAAATGATAATAAAATCAATCTATGATATTTGTTTGTGCACTGTTTCAGGGACCTGTTGTGGGAAGGTGTTTGAGGGGCAGTTGTATCTAGATTTAACTTAGTATTTTGCTGGAATTCCTCAAAAAATAAAAGAGATTAATTCAAGAAAACAAACTGTGGTAGAAGAGAGTGTCCATTCATGACAGGGATCCTAAGAATGGCACTGTGAGGAAATGTGAGATAATATGCAGACTTTCCCTGCAGCCTCCCTATGGCCTCCCAGTAACTCCCACATTTATGGAGGGTCGCATCATCTATCCATATTCAGTCTCCAAATATGCCCAACACCCACTGCTGTGTGGCTTGTTTCTGGGAGACACAATAATGTGAATTCACTCAGCTAGAATGCCAAGGACAGATTAAAGTTACAATTTCACAAAAGTCCACCTTGGCGAACCAGTGAGATTTTGCTGTATATACCCAGATCAATATGGTGAAGGGTTACTTACAAGAGTACAGATGACTGGAAGGCAGGTACATCACTGGAGAGCCCACCCCATCGTGGGTGAAAACAGCATCTCTGAGGCTCCCTACAGTCTGAGAGTCTCCTCTGCTCAATAGTTGTTATTCCAGATGAAACCTTGGAGAACTGCCTTGTGAATCTTATAAGTTTTAGGAATTTGCTGCAACTTGTGAGTTGTTGACTTCACTGAGTTTCCATGAATTTCAGAATCTTAAGAAACCATCCTCTATAACATTTCAACTTGAAGGAAATGACTAAACAACACCCACCAACCACTTTGTACAGTGTGAAGGCTAGAGTCACACAGACAAAATTAGCTTTGATCCATGTGATATATACCTCTGCAAATGTTCAATGTGAGGTCAACCAAAATCAGAAGTGTCCATCCCTCAAGTTATAGGCGATTATGGTAAGACATTAAGAAGAACTACGTTGCTTGAGCCTGGAGTTATCCAAACTCACTTGGATCTCGTGTTCAGGGGGTAAGAAATATTCTGTAATATGCACTTGATATATGGTCCAAAAAAACGTTCTACTCTGGAAGTTTGGGAGGATGAATGAAATGGATACTATTTGCTAAACAGTAAAAGCAGCAATCTTTAAGATAAGATAATCAGAGAAAAGTGGGAGAAAGAGAGACAGACAGACAGAGAGAGAGAGAGAGAGAGAGAGAGAGAGAGAGAGAGAGAGAGAGAGAATGTGTGCACTATTGCAAACAAACTCCAAACAATGTGTAGCCCTGAGCATCTGACTTTACATGGGCACTGGGAAACCAAACCTGGGTCCTTAAGGCTGTGTGGTAAGTGCCTCAACCTCTGAGCCAGCTCTCCAGCCCAGAAGTCACCAATTTAAAGTGATACAACCATTCACATTTAAACACCCAGTCCCTATTACAGTTTGTGTAAACTGTGGTCCTTTGTGTGTTAAGACTTGTAAGAAAATAATAAGACCACCTCTATGTCCATATGTATAAAAATTTATTTATTTATTTGTTTGTTTGTTTAGAGAGAGAGAGAGAAAGAGAGAGAGAGAGTATGGGAAAGTTAGGACCTTCTGCCACTGTAAACAAACTCCAGACATTGGTGTCACTTTGTGTATCTGGCTTTATGTGGGTATTGTGTAATCAAATGTGGACCATCCGGCTTTACAAGCAAGTGCCTTGTACCACTGAGGCTTCTCCCCAGATTGTTTTAAGGTGAAGTTTATTGGGAACTTTATGATATGCATCTATAGGCTTCTGGCATAGAATCCTTGAATCTCATGATATTAAGACAAGAGAGAGAAGATTCGAGAAGGAAGGGATGAGCTGCATGTGATATGCTGTCCCTTGTGTGTAACAAAATCATAATAATATCTCTGTATTTTTTTTTTGCTATTTCACAACTTACTCCAAGAATGGCTGCGTGGTCAACTGTGAAGAGTTCTAGAAAGATAGCTACCCATCATACATATTATTATTGAACGCTGATGGAGCTAATATTTAACTGCTTGCCACAGATAGCAAGTGAAAAATAATATCTCGAATTTCAAAGTTTTGACTACTTTTTATTAAGCTTTCCATTATCAAAAAAGAAAAGGCCTTCTGGTTTATTTGAAGGACTATCTTTTCACTTAAATCTTCAGAAACCTAGGTGCACTTTTTGTACAGATGATAGGATTCTAAAAAGTCAGATTATTGTTAGTTTAGGTTTGTGTACATCTCCCTGCTCTGTTGCTTCCACACCTGCCCCATTTTCTTCTGTCCCCTTTGCCTTTCACCTGAGTCACTAGTCATATTTACTTACAGTTTGGTTTAACCTGATTAGGGGCCACAGATAAGGGAGAATATGCGGCACTTGTCTCTCTGTTCTTGTGTGAGTTCACTGAGTATGATCTCTTCCAAATGCATCCATTTTTCTTTGAATTTCATTAAGTCATTTTTCCTAATTGCTGAGGAGAATTCCATGGTGTATATGTACCACATTTTTGATATCCATTCATCTAGCGATAGGCATTTAGGTTGGTTCCAATTCCCAGCTATTATGAATTGAGCTGCTAAAAACGTGGTTGTTCAGATGTCTCTGTGCTGAAACGAGGAGTCTTGAGGATATATGCCCAGTAAAGGAATAGCTGGGTCAACTGGTAGTTCTATATCCATCCTGTTCAGAAGCCTCCACACTGCCTTCCATAGTGGTTGTACAAGTTTGCATTCCCACCAGCAGTGAAGGAGGGTTCCTTTTTCCCCACATCCTTGCCAACATCTATTGTTGGTAGATTTTTTCATGATTGCCAGTCTTACTGGAGCGAGGTGGAATCTCATTGTTGTTTTGATTTGCATTTCCCTGATGATTAATGATGTTGAACATGTTCTTAAGTGAGAATTAGCCATTTGTATTTCTTCCTCTGAGAATTCCCTGTTGTGCTCAGAGGCCCATTTTGTGAGAGGGCTGTTTGATATTTTATTATTTAATTTATTGAGTTCTTTGTAAGTTCTAGATATTAGACCTCTATCTGTGTTATAGCTGGCAAAGATTAACTCCCAACCTGATGGTGGTCTATTGGCTTTGAGTATGGTAAGTTTGTCTGTACAGAAGCTTTTTAGCTTGATGAGATCCCATTGGTTAAGTGATTGCTGTACTTCCTGGTTTACTGGCAATTTGCTCAGGAAAATTTTCCCTACTCCTATTTCATAGATAGTTACCCCTATTTTTTCTTCGAGGATTTTCAGTGTTTCAGGTCTTGTGTTGAGGTCTTTGATCCATTTGGAGGTGATTTTCATGCATGATGAGAGGACTGGGTCTATTTTCATCTTTTTACAAGTGTTTATCCAACTGGTCCAGCACCATTTGAAGATGCTATCTTTACTCCAGTTGACATTGTTGGCGTCTTTATCAAATATCAAGTAGCTATAGTTGCTTGAGCTTAGGGCAGGGTCTTCAATTCTGTTCCATTGGTCTACCTGTCTGTTCTTATGCCAGTACCATGCTGTTTTTGTTACAGTGGCTTTGTAATATATCTTTAGATTGGAAATGGTGATACCTCCCAATGAGCTTCTTTTACTAAGGAAAGCTTTGGATATCCAAGGCCTTTTATCTTTCCAAATAAATTTGGAAATTATTTTTCTATGTTCTACAAAGAATGACACTGGTATTTTTAATGGCATGGCATTGAATCTGTATATTGCTTTTGGGAGTATTGCCATTTTCACGACATTAATTCTAACTATCCAGAAGCATGGAAGATCTTTCCATCTTTTCATGTCATCCTCAATTTCCTTCTTCAGTGTTTTTAGGTTTTCATTATACAAGTCTTTCATATCCTTGGTTAGTGTTACTCCAAGGTATTTGATTTTTTTTTTTTTTGAGACTACTGAGAACGGGACTTTTTCACTGATTGCTTTTTCTGTGTACAAGTCATTTGCATACAGAAAGGCTGCTGATTTTTGTGTATTAATTTTGTATCCTGCCACTTTGCTAAAGGAGTTCATTACC
>PVHP010036706.1:0-17700 GCA_004024765.1 Zapus hudsonius
AAAAAATACAAAAAACAATGGCACAGACTTGTAGGGTTAAATGGATGCTCAGTCCAACATAACCACTAATTTGAGATTGAAGTCAGGGAATCAGAAGAAATCAGGGAATTGTGTGACTAGATCAAACCCAGGTTCACACAAAAACCCTAACATTCTACTCAAGTATGTCATTAGGACCACTTTTGGAAATTAAGAATAATGATGCAACCAGATATGGAAAAGGTAGAAGAGATGGGGTGTGGAATAATTGACTTACCAAATTAGAGCTTCATATCTAAAGTAGACAGAAAGAAAGAAAGAAAGAAAGAAAGAAAGAAAGAAAGAAAGAAAGAAAGAAAGAAAGAAAAAGAAAAGAAAAAAATAAGCAGGAGAGATGGCTCAGCACATAGGAACACTTGCTGCCCAAGCACGAAGACCCATGTTCTATCATCAGAACCCACCTACAAAGCCAGATGTGGTCATGAATGCCTGTAACCATAGTGCTGGGAGAGGCAGAGACAGGACAGTCACTGGTGGGCTCCCTGTTCAGCCATTCTGAATGAAAAATTTCAGCTGTAGGTTCAGTGAGACTCTTCAAGAAAATATCACAGAACAGAGAGAGGAGCTCAAATGTTCTACACATGTGCACATTGAGCACAGACATCTTGAGCACACACACAGTAAATACATATACCATACATAAAATTTTAAAACAGAAATATATTTAATGTTATATATAGATATAAAATTGGTAAACAGGAAAATCCCAAGGGGAAAATATCAGCCTGTGGATGGGGAGAGGTCCCAGGTAAGAGGATTAGGGATCAGGGAATTGGGCAGTAAGTCCCTGCCTGGATTCTTTGCATTATAAGCACTTCTGCATTTTCATATTACTCATTAAAAATAGGCATAATGCTGATGACACCATGTAAGATATGGCATGAAATTTCATTTTGAAATTTGATTCAGGTTCTTTGCTGTGTTGACTCATCACCAGTCTCTAGCTGGAATCCCCAGATCCCATAGTCTATCAGGGATACACAACACACATAACAGCAAGAACAGAAAACAGAGCATCCAAATGAAACCAGATGCCTGTAGAGATTTTTTGCCCCTGGTGTAAGTATTCCTGATACCACAGAACTGTGGAGACATTAAAAGTCATGAAGAGCATCTGTTTCCCCCACCTCACTTTGTGGAGGAGGAAATTCTAAAACAATAACCAGGGACCTGCCTAAGACAGCAGTGGCCAGAAGGGGTAGAACACAGACCAAGGCCCAAATGTTGTTTCTAAACCCAGTCCTCTGCTATTTCACACATCCTTCTAAAGAGCAAAGCCATTCCTAAATTCATATGCCAGGCCATGCGCGACATGAAGTTTCTCTGACTCATTCCAAAAAAACCCATGTTCTTTTGGAGAGCAATCACCATAATACAATTGGCTAGAGACCATCTTTTCTGTCTCTATCCTCCCTCCCTCCATCCTTTCTCCTCTCTCCTCACCCCTTCTCCACCCTCATTTGTAAAAATATCCAGGTTTTTTTTTTTTAAAGGCCACTACTTGGACCAGACGGACTAGTGAAACATAATTCAGATCTGAATGTCTCTATGGGAACTCCACAATTACACATAAAAATGGGCAAGACTGGCTAAACCTGAGAAGCCATGCAAGGGGGTGATCTTTGAACAGTGCATAGATAGGTAACTGATCTTTAATTAAAGCGAAGCAAATTGTAACCTGGCACAAGTAAGTTGATAAAAGTATATCCAATATTCACAGGGTGTGGTGGCGCACGCCTTTAATCCCAGCACTCAGGAGGCAGGGGTAGGAGGAGTGTCTTGAGTTCGAGGCCACCCTGAGACTACATAGTGAATTCCAGGTCAGCCTGGACTAGAGTGAGACCCTACCTCGAAAAAATAAAACAAAAAAAAAGTATATCCAATATTCATGGACAGTAAGTTCAAGTGGAACCCAGAGGAATGGTATTCAACTAGAATGCTTGGGAAGATGAAATGACAACTCAGAGATGTACAGTGACTTACATAAATAAGTGCCTGGTGATTATTTTCAGCTTACATTAAAGATGGGGGATAGATAGTTAAGTGTTGGGTGATATACATTATACTCCCATGTGCTTTTTCTAGGAACTTATTGACCAGAAAGTGCCATCAGAAAATATCTTCCAGCTGGGCGTGGTGGTGCACGCCTTTAATCCCAGCACTAGGGAGGCAGAGGTAGGAGAATTGCCGTGAGTTCAAGGCCACCCTGAGACTACATAGTGAATTCCAGGTCAGCCTGAGCTAGAGTGAGACCCTACCTTGAAAAACAAAAACAAAAACAACAAGAAAAAAAAAACAGAAAATATCTTCCATCCATTTTGTAGAATAAAGAAAGAATTAAAAAAGGAAGATAGACCAACATCTCTGAAGACCTTCTCTATGTAAAACACACAGATATTGAGACCTTCATACAAGATAAAGTAACTTTATGATAGATGCAGATGCAAGGGAGGTGCTGTTATATCTATTTCATAGCTGAAGGCACTAAAGTGGAGAAATAAGAACTTCTCTATGTCAGGGAACATGGAAAATTTATTTTCAAACTCACATTTAACTTCTGAGTTAAGCCAGTACTGGAGACTGTACTCATTTCTCTACTGTTTTCTCTTAATACATAAGATTCATAAATCTTATGTATCTTTAAAAGTTTTCCATTTTATTAACTATTTTTTGAATAAAGTATATACTGTCATTTTATTCTTATTTTTTTTTGGATAAAGGTAAAAATGGGACTAAACACATAATGGTTCACTTGGCCACTTGTTGCTACAGTTTAGTCACCTTGAAAATGCCTAAAAGAAAAATGCCATGATGTTGAATGAGGCTTTGAAGTTAATATATTAAAATATCTTAACCTCTCAATTTATATGCCCATTTAAAATCAAATAGACTGAGAAAACTAGAGTTGGTATACTTGAAAGCAGAATCCTCTGAAACAAACAAAAAATGATGATTGTACAAGTAAAGAATGGTGTGAAGGTAAACAAGGAATGCTAAATTAAAATAAACTTTGAAATCAGCGTGAAATGACTTTGACCCCTGGGCTAAGAGGACAAGGAGAGAAGTCTGAGTCAAAAAGCACAAAGGCAAAGCTGGAACCTCTCAGACAGGATCTCAAACCCCAAAGAAGCCTACATGTGAGAGATGAAGCAGAAGACACAGAAAATAGAGTCCTTGAACATGGGCCTTCCTATACCACATCCCTAAGACTCTGATGAGGAAATGTGGTTTCCTGAGATCAAAATCAGACCCGAATTTGTGCCAGAGAGCAGAACTCAGAAAAAACCCTAACCTGATCAACATAGTTGGCTCAACACAATACTTATTCTTCATAGTTCACAATTGCATATAAGCAGAGATGAATATATCAAAGCCCACAATCTTCTCCTTCAGTATCACTGTGGCATTGGGTTTTAGGGTTCCCTGTGGATATCAAGATATCCCAAGGATGACCAAGTCCCTTCCATAAAATGACCTCTATCTTCATAGGAAACATCAACGATACATAAATACAAAAAGTATGGGCATACTCAGTAAGACTAAAATTTTTCTTACAAATATTTTCATTTATTTATTTACTTAGGTTTTTGAGGTAAGATCTCACTCTAGCCTAGGCTGACCTGGAATTCACTATGTAGTCTCAGGCTGGCCTCAAACTCATGGGATCCTCCAACCTACCCAGTGCAGGATTTAAAGGTGTGCACTACCAGGCCTGGCATTTTATTTATTTTTTCTTTCTTTCTTTGTTTGGTTTTCCTGATAGCACTTAGCTGAAACCGAGGAAGAGGAACCACCGAGATATCAAGGGCCAACAGTACAGTATAAGCTACCCATGCACATTTTTATAACAGCCATCATGAAGATCACTTTCTGAGATCAATTTAAGTAATAAATCTTACTGAAGTTATAAAACAATACAAGCAAATCTTTGTATTCATCTTATTACTAGTCTTCACCAGCCCATATCCATTTTTGGCACACATGCTCCTAGGTCTCCCAGGAACACACACCCGTCTTCAGAGCCTGCACACAACACCTCAGGGAGTGAGTTTTCCCTTTGCACACTCATTTTCTCCTTTGCCAACAGGACTAATCTCTCTGGCATGGTGTACAAGAGCCCTGCCTACTAATTACTAATTATTCAAAGCTCCTAAACTCTTTTGAAGATGAAAAGCTCTGGTTTTCTCATTCTCTTCCTGGGCTTCAAGTAAAAAAAAATGTTACATTTAAGTTTCTGGGGGATTTGTTATCATACTTTTATCTTTAAAAAAGTCACACCATAATTCTGATTATAACTTTAATGACCTACTCAGAAACTTCCCAAGGCTACAACATAATTAGGCTATTTTATAATTAGTACTTAAAAACACCCCAGAAAAAAGAAAACTTCCTTTGTCAGAAGTAAATAAGAAGTGACTAAGGATCTTGGAAGTAATCTACATTTGATACATAAAAGGGATATGTTGTATTTATCAAGAACCTTCCAATTTCCAGAGCCTTTACTGGACACTTAACAGCCCACATGTCTACTAGGTATTCCTAGTATGACTTGATCTGTGGTTTTCAAGATGAGCAGCTGAGGTTTGGAAACATTCTGTAATTTGATCAACTCACAAAGCAGGTAAGAGTTCATGCTGTTATTTGTGTCCTGGGATTTATTTTATTTATTTATTTGATGGTGACTTTTCATTGCTGAGCACTGGGAAGCTTCTGAATTTTACTTTTCCCATAGTGTCTACTAATGTTCTAGAACCTTCTGTGTCAGTTCGACCTCTTGGTAAGAGTGGGAAGCAGGCAGTGAAGAGCAGTGGAGAAATAACCATGAGGCTGACAGTGCTCATCTAGGTATGTGCAAGAATATACCTAGAACAGCTGTACCTGTCTGTGTCACCCTTTCTTAGGGACACCAAAACTGAATTGTTCAGAAGAGCATGGTGGTGAATGGTAGAACTCAGAAGTTTCCTTGAATGGAACTAGGCTTCCACGGTTGTTACTTAGAAGTCATTGTTATCTTGGGACACTAAGTTTGGTGTTACTCAGTGGAGCCTTGACATACACATGGGCTCTCAGATGGAATGTCAGCAAAAGGACTGTATTGTTGGCTCTCTCTAAAAACATAGCAAAACCATCATGGGGATGCAATGTCCTGCTTCATGTTGCTAGGACAAATATCCAACCAGATACAGTTTCTGGGAGAGTTGTAGCCAGCTCTATGTTGTTGGGATGAACATCAAACCAGGCACAGTTTAGGGTGGAAGGGATTTATTTAAGCCTTATAGATCCAGAGGAAGTTTCATCAAATGGCAGAAGAAGCTGCTTCCATACATCCAAACAGAAACCATCACCAACCAGCAAACACCAAAAGCAACAAGCATAAAACCAGCAGCAAGTTCCAGGGACCCAGGGAGAGCTCAAACTGCTTTGCATACCTTTAGGCTGGAAATCCAAGTTACAAGCCTGAGTAAACTTTGGGACACATACATTTAAATAGCCACAGGGAGGAAGGGGTTTATTTCAAGCTTATGGAGTCCAGGGGAACACCATCAATGGCAGAAGAAGCTGCTTCATTTTCATAGATCCCAGCACAGAGACATCAGCCAGCACCACAAAATAGCAGAACTCCAACTGCTCTCTCAACACCTCTGGGCTGGAATTCAGATCCACCCCAAACATACCAGAGCACTGAACTCCAGGATCTATACCTATTCATACCTCCTCTAGCTAGGCAGCCGGAGACCCAAGTAACAAGCTCACTTTTAATAAAGCACCTGAGTCTATGGGGCCATATATTCAAATTATCATATTCAAACTACCACAACTGTCGTAGGAATATTAGAGGAGAGAGACACGCCACATCCTTGTCCTCTGTGATTGCTCTAGCCTTTCTCTCAGGCATGACTTGGTTTCCTTCTACAAACCAATAAACCTGGTGGGAGACGAAAAAGAAGAAGGTGCTCATCATCTTGTTTGCCTAAGTAAGGCTCCATCCTTATGAATCATCGTCACTGGTCAATATAAGGCTATATCTTTCAAGTTCATGCTTTAAAATCAAGCCATACATACCTGTCCTTTCTAAGGTATATCTTTCTTTCATCCTTACACTTCTATCACTAGATTTCTTTAAGTGATTTGGAAAACATTTATTTTATGTAGCCCACATTATCCAATAAAAGAACAAATAAAAGATAAATTCTAATTTTAAAAAATGTGTGATTCCATTCTAATAATTTTTTTTCTCACTGATTAAATAAAAACCACTTTCCTCAATAAAAATGACTTCTAAAATATTTTGGTAGCACACAAGTTTAAGCAGTATATCTTAGAGATAAAAGCATTTAAATTTCCTGTTACAAGATAATTTTTATTGGTGCTCAGACCACCAGTTGTTCTTTGTGAATCCTTTAAAACTATGTGGAAATGTAGCAATCAGTGTTAATTAGTATCCACCTTAATTTGCTTTCCATGATGTTATGAGACACTGAATGGATGGCAGAGTAATGAGCTTGGGTCTGTGATTTCTCCCTAACACCTTCTGACAAAAATTATAAGTGCATTTAATGACATGCATCACAATTTCTTTTGGGTTTGGGCAAAGAAATGTCTATTTTATGACGGGTCACTGCAACTGACTTTAATTTTGGTTCTTACCAATAGAACACTCAAATCTGATGCATCCTAAATATTCCTCGAAAGACTTCTACGCAACACCTGGTCACCCAGAAATGTCTGTATGCTGGTTCTCAGTGCCAAGACTTTTGTGCAAAATGAATATAATCTATCATCTATCATCTATCTATATATCTATATATCAACTATCTATATTATATATGTGTGTTTATGTATACATATGTACATATACATGTTTGTATAAACACACATATTATATGTACACTATATACACATACATATGTATATATCCACACACATACATAAGTATATACCATATACATTCATAAGCATAGATTCATATATATACATACATACATACATACACACATACATTAGTATTTGTTTAGAGCCACCTCCAATAATAAGTGTTCTTGGATACTAACATTTAAATTACTCTCCATTCCTCCCAAGATCTTGTTTCATATGTTCTCTGCATAATTACTGTGATAGTTATTCAGTCTCTTATTCTATTTCTACAAAATTTCACTTACATTAAGGCAATCTCAAGCTTGCTTTATGTGTGCTATAGACTGACTATTTAGGTCATCTCTAAGTTTAAAAGCTGAAATTCTACCCTCCCTGTGATTGGCCTCAGAAGCGGAACCCCTAAAAACAGTTAGGTAATGAGGGTAGATACTTCATAAGTGAGATTAGTGCCCTCATTAGGTGTCCTGGAATCCCAGAATTCTAAAACTGAGACAGGAGGATAGTGAATTTTTAGTCAAATTGCGTTACCCAGCAAGACCCAGTCTCAAAAAATAAGATAAAACAGCGAAGTACACCTAAGATTTAATACTTAAGGGCTGGGAGATGTCTCCATTGGTAAAGTGCTTGCCTTGCAAGCATAAGGACCCAAATTTGACCCACATAACCCATAGAGAAAAGAAGGGTATGGTGGTGTGGTCATGTCATCTCAGCCCTGGGGTGGCAGAGACAGAAGGATCCTTGGGGCTCTCTGGGTTGTCTGCTTGTTAAGCTCCATCTCCATCAATGGATGAGTGGTACCTGACAGGAATGACACTCAAGTCTGTCCACTGACTTCCACACATGCATGTACCTGCATCCATGCATATGCATTCACACATGCACAAAACAGCTACTAATGAATTAAGACCAATCTATGCTACTGATATACCATCAAATACTTGATACTGCTAGACTACATATATATACCTAGAAACCCCTATATATACCTATATATATACACATATATGTATACATATATAGCTATATACACACCTATGTATGTATGCACACACATATATACATATTGGCACATGCACATATATATGCACAATTTCTACACACACACACACACACACACACACACATATATATATATATATATAGAGAGAGAGAGAGAGAGATAAATACATACATATACTTATATATGTATGTAGGACTTTCAATGTGCTTGTGTGAAACCTGATCTTATAATTATGCTATAGTCCACCTCTTGTCCAGGGAGAAGGGAAAGTAATCTTAAACTGAAAAAGAAAAACCAAATCTTGACAGAAGAGATATTAGATGTAAGTCAGAAGCATAACAAATTGGTCTCTGGCCTTTTGGAAATAGAAACCAATGCAAAGGGAACTGACAAGAAGGCTCGTGGAGTGAGCATCGCCCAGTGTTCCAGAAACCAAGGTGCATCCATAGCTGCTCACAGCCTGTGTCTTAGAGGGGAGGAAAAGTTCACTCTGCTGGAGGAACACCCATCCACCCTTCCAGTGAAAAGTGATGAGAGCTGAAATGATTGCATTTTGGAGGCAAAAATCCAGGGGAAGTCTAACAAACAGTGTGAGCCACTGTGACCTTCCATCTTGCCATGTAGACATCAGCAACTGAGAGGCAGGGGTGGCATGGTGTGTGAAGACCCAGCTTAACATTAGGTTGCCTCAAAATAAAATTCCCTTACCAAAAGGCATCACAGCCCATAATTTCTTAACAAGCCTTCATTAAAAATGTCAGCCTCCAAATACAGACTAAATCTTCTGGGACTTTTAATACCCAGTGAACAAAAAAGACAGTTTGGTTTCTTCACATATTCTTCCTTACATAAAACTTATTTTCGTGGTAAAGAGTGCTGCTTCCTGGATTCAATATCCTTTCAGCTGCTCCTGCCAGGAGACTGGAGGCCTTCATGATGCTTCTTACACACCCCTTATCCAAATCCCGTGAACCTGCTCTCTTCTCACTGTTGGTCCTGCAGCCCCTGCATGGACTGCAACAAGAGCCCTCTCTGCTTGATCTTCAGGATTCTACCAGGGCTCCTTAATGTCTCCTATGCACACAAAGATCACAGCCATTTGAAAACACAGTCCAAATTACCTTACTCCTCAGTAAGAGGAAAATGAAAGATAGCTTCCTTATCAGGACCTTGGAGACCTTCTAGGCTTCTGTCTCAAACACATCTCTATGACCAGCCAGGATGAACATTCTCAAGCTCCTGGCTGTCTCCCTCATACACACTCTGACCGCTCCTCCTTGATGAGCCCTGAGATGACCAGTGCATTTAACCTTACAACCTGTCTCTTCCTCCCAGACCTTCTAACTCACTCCCACATGCTTCCTTCTTGACAAGCAGTAACAGCCTCTTTTGAGGACTTTTTATGGGATACAAATTCTCTGTGCCCAGCTGGGATTGACTGATTCAGAAACTCCAAAGTGTGGAACCAGCAGGGTACAAAGCAAGCCCTGCAGGCATTTCTGATGCATCCCAAGGTTTTACATTTCTTGCCCTACAATAAAAGGAAAATATTCAACCTTTCCTTTATCAAGGTTAACCTAAATCAAGCATTCCTGCTCTGAAATCTTCAAGGAGTTTAATTTTAGCCAACAAAATAATAAAAGATACCAATTTCTTACTTGTCAATGGCAACACAATCTCTATAAATTGAAATTCTTTAAACTAGGTGTGAATTTTATTCATTTTACTTGATAGTAACACATTTGCTTTTTCTCTATTCCAAGAGCAAGTAATTAGGAAACAAAATTCAGTAATAAGCCACCCTACCAAAAAACTCCATTTTAAAATGACAAAATACAACGGAATAAAGAGAGTCAATAATGTATGAGATAATGTTGAAGAACATTTGTGCTAATTCATGAAGAAGCTAAACATTTATATAAATGGAGAAATAGGCAATTATGTCACTTTCCTAAGCAAATTGAACAGCATTATGAAATGGTGATTGTCTCTAATTTATCTATACTTTAATATAATTTCCATATTATATTTTATGAATGTCATATTAGCCCTTAAATTGAGTAAAAAGAAGAACTAAGGAATCATGAGCAAAGGGCATTGATGTGTAAACAAAAAAATGCAAAGTACTCCCTCAATGAAAAGACATAATGAAGCAAATATATTTTAAAATAATATTTCTTAGAATTAGCGATGAAAATTAAAATGATAGCATTTTATACCTTATAGGCACAAAAATCAGGTTTTAATCTGGCCAAATTCTGGTATGTAAGATGTTGCAACAATTCCTAGAACATAAGCATAAAGCAACGTTCAGTGGATGTGAGCTGTTTCCAATTCCTCTCCGTCCATAGCCCACTAATCATCTCTCATATTTGTTCTGAATTGTATGAATGTTATTGACAGTGTTTATATTGACTGGAGGCAGTCAATATGGTCACCGGATGGATATGTGTAAATAAACACTGTCCAAAAATATAATGGAGTAAAACATCTGCAATGAGAGTGAGTGGACTATTTCTTAGTCAAGATGAACATAATTTTTTTGCATCAGAAATCTTTCTGTGTCTAATATTTTTTATAATGCTGGAAAATATTACATAAAAACAGCTTCTGATTTAAAGACCAAAATGAGAAACCTAAAGCAGAGAGTGGTTCTTTCATCATGAAATGATCAGCTATGGACCCAATACTGGGAGATGGAAGTTCATTCAGTACTTTCAGGGAAAAGCAAAACGTGACCTGATGGAACGTAGGAGTAAAGCCAGACTCTGCTTGACTAGGGAGAACAGAGGTGTGAGTCACCCATGGGAAGAAATGTCAGCTTAAAGGACCTTGGCACAGACTACCCAGCAGAATAGGAAATGATGGGGAACAGCTCTCCAGGAGGCCAGACTATGAAACACAGGGGTCTTATAACTAGAAAACTGTAATTAAATATTTTAAATTTCAAATTAAGTAATTTTATTAAAGATTTAATATCTATAAATGCGAGTGGCCGCCTGATTAAGTAACAATATTTAAAGTACTCTGAAGGCCTCATCACAAAAGGGTCTATGGCTGTAGTATTCTGCTGGTTCTGGGACAGTATCTGTACTCGCCAATGTCATCGCCTCATAAAAGCCAGTTCAGATCGGCTGCTCAGGAGACCCCAGAGAATCTTCCAGCAACGAGGAAATTAAACGGAGAGAGAGACAGAAGAAGAGAAATGCAAAGAGTTCTCATCAAACTAGATCCATTTGAGTCAAATGTCCAAAATACAGGAGGAAATGGAACCTGATAGAAAGACAGTAAATAATATGCACTTTAGGAAGAATTTATTGTGTGAAAATATTGCACAGCTCTTTTGAAGATTTTCTATATGGTTAGCGAAAGATATTAATGTAGTTTCAAAGAAAAACAACCCCTGCTTTTGAGAAAGAGTTCATTAGAAATCATGGAAACAGCACGTATGTCTCATAATATAATTGTCATGTAAACTTAAAAGCATAGTAAGTGGGAAAATCATAACTAGACACAGGTAGCAAATAAATTAGGAGATTGAAGTACGGTCTCAAGAAACTGGCCCACAATGAAAGCCAGAGGGACAAGAGAATAAATCATAAAACACAGAGGGCAGGAAGAAAGACTGGAGTATATGTTTGTCAGCAAGTCTTGAAATATACAGAGGGAACTACAAAAGAAAAATCTTTGGAAAAAAAAAACATGGAGCAAACGAAACCCTAGCTTTACATTATGGATATTGAAAAGGCCCAGAACTGAGTTCCCCTGCTACTTTGTAACAGTAATCAAACATGTAAATGTACAATGAAATTAATCAATAAACAGGTACATATAGAAAAACTGAGCACTCAAGATAAAGGAAGAACTCTCAAAACCAGCCAGAGATGATATTGGAAAACAACTCATAGGATGAAAAATCATGGATCTTATAATGATGGCTTCTTTGAAAAAAAAGTATTTTAAGGTTCTCCATTTTTCCTTTTATTTTTGTTTTGAGTAATGTTTTTATGATAAAATATACAGAGAGAATAAATTTACCACCTAACCATTTGACATATTTTAAGAACATAAGTATATTTGCAATGTATTCAAATTTCAGAATTATTTCAAACAAAAATCATGCATACATTAAGCAACAACTCCCATCATTCCTCCCTCTACACCTAGTAACCATCCTTCTACTTTCTGTCCATCTGAATTTGCCCATCCTGGGTGCCTCCTACAATGGAAAACACATAACCTATTCTTTCAGTTTGTTGAAGAGATCACAATCTAATATGCAAATAAGTACATGATACAACTGACCATTGAATTAAAAAAAAAGCATTCATTAAGTTTTCCAATGTAGTTCCTTAAAATATTTCAAATTTATTTTTCTATCTTGATTGGGTCTTCAGAATAAAATTTTCAGACATAATGAACTTGATATACTTATACCATATGTGAATGGTAAGATTTGTAAAACATGCTGTTGTATGGAAAAGCATTGAGAAAGTTCCTTTTGTACATCAGTCCTGCATGTGATAAAGACTTCAATGCATGCCCAAGGGAGTGGGGAGGCAGCGCAATGGATCAAGGCATTTGCTTGCAAAGCCTGTCCTTTCAGGGTCAATCACCTAGTTACCCCCTGGTAGCCTAGGACAGACAGAAGCACACAAGAAAGAAAAGTGACTTATAGAACTTTTGCATCAACTCTTCCTGGAGACAGAGACAAAAGTCTACCACCCCAAGATGGGCCACCAACAATAGACAAAAGGAACAATTCCACCCAAATCTAGCTCAGTGACCTGATGGGTATATTGGGCTCATTTACAATGGTCCTTGTGATCCCAAAACAGAAATATCACCAAAAAGCCCAAGTGTGGCATGGATGACGACTTCTCCACAGCTGTATGGATGAAGCTCTCCCTATGCACAACACCTCCCATGAAAACAAGCATCTGGGGTAGAATCAGATACACCTTGGAGGGGCTGGGTTCTCAGGTGGGGGTCCATCGAGGAATGTAAGCCAGCTGAACCTCATTCAGGGTCCCCTGTGGGTCATCATGGCAGTGTTGGTTAAGGTGGCCATGGCTGTTATGCTCAGAGGACAGTGTTCCACAGACTTTGTGAAGGAAGAAAATGCTCAAGGGCCTTGACTTTGTTTATAGTAGATTCTTTCTTCAAAGTGCAATGAGACCTAAAGCAAATGCTATTGATATTTGTTTAGAATGACTGCAGCCCAGTGACCTGATGGAAAAGGGCATGAAGATAATGTACACAAAGATTTCAAATCCCCAGTTGGTAACCAGGCAATCCTCCTGGAAGCCTGTTCAAATGTCCCATCACCCTGGAGATCTGGTTGTGTCACTGTGGGGAGGCACACCGTCTGTGGCTCTAATCACCCCAACAGCACTTAACATCGAAGCTCTAAGGATCTACTGCTGAAGAGATGTCACAAAGCCCTGAGAGAGGGCGTAAGTGGAGAATGTTGACATCAAAGGCTAGAGACTGAGAAACAAGGAGTGAATGGGTGGGGAGAGGGGCTTGGGGACTGGGTCCTGCTGTTCATAGGGCTGTAAATTCAGATACGGAGCTACAAAGAGGACACAATTCTCAACATGAATCTGCCAACCCAGATTATAATTAAGAGGATAAACATATTGCGTTCAATACTTTTTAGCTTGAAAACTATTTTTTGTTTGATTCATGGCATGCTTGCTTATGCAGCTGTTCTGGAGTGATCTCTAAGAAGAATTAAGAGCAGTCTAGGCACATTCTCCTTATAGACTGTGGTGCAGGTTGTCATCAAATGACAGTGCAGTGAATATTAGGACAGGTGGGCAGCAAACCTGCAGGCAAGCCTGGGTTCCCACCATGCAAATACTAGAGGAAAAAATGCTTCTACCTATCATGGGTCACTGGGATAGACTTTCTCCTTGGGAAGAGAATCCTTTTGTTTGTTCAATTTCATGTAGATGGTAAGGATAAAGGTTATCACCAAATTTGCTTAGTTCTACTTCAGATAGCAAGCCCTCCTCCGGAGAAGCATTGATTAATTCTTGTGAAAGCAGAGCTTCATCGGGTTCTTAGGGTGTTTCAGCTTGGGAGAAAACACTTGTGGGCCCGTAGCTTGCACCAAGGGTGGGGAGGAGATAGATGTAATGCAGGGAGTGTAGCAGGCCAGCTGAATAATATGAACCATTTTGCTGAATGAGTAGAGGATCTAGCTTTTGAGTGGGTACCGAAGCCCCAGAGAGCTTGTGAAGGACAGTTTGTGGACTCTGCCTCTTGATAGCCTGAGATCAAGACCCTCTCTAGGCAAAGCAATGTCCAACGAACAATTGTAATACATGAAAAGCAGACACATGATTGTCCTCAGGGATAATCCAAACTCCGGATCCCAGCCATTCCTGAACCCAAGCCCACCTTCTCCCCAGATCCTGCTCCAGCCCACACAGGGTTCCACAGTGGCTTTCTGCTCCACAGAGGAACGGAGACCCGCCACTCTACCACCCCAAGCTCCCGCCATCGCCATTGTCTCCACACAGGTGATTCCCCAGCCCTTGCTGGCTGAGCACCTCTCCCTCCTGTGGCCCTTTCCCTCCAGTGCCCAATCCTTAGGTACACTTCTCTCCGTGACCCCCCCCCACACACACACATAAGCAGACGCACTTCTAGGGCAAACTGACCTAGCTCGGTTCCGGAAGCCCACTCGAGACCGCAGCTGCAGGTGGGGCCAGGCCTCTGGCAGATACCTGGGAACCGCTACCACTGCTGGGAGGGCAGAGGCCAGGTCAGGCAGGGACCATACGCCACTGCCAGGAGAGCACAGGTGACATCCATAGGCACCAGGGACCGTGTGCCACTGAAGGGAGGACACAGGTTGGTCTAGGAATTTGAGAACACGGATTACATGTGCAATAGGAAGCTCTCACCAGGCTCTTGAGTCTGGGTGGCTGGGGCTGGGTTGGCGCATGGAATCAGAACAGGTCCACCAAGTACTGGCCCAAGGAGAGTCTAGAGCCTTGAGTCTCTACACCTAGCCAGGGAGATAGCATTCCAGATCTGCTTGCTGCAGTCAGGTGGGAAAACACTGGGCTCTATAGCCTGGGGTGCAGGGGCTTTTTCTACTGCAGCATACCAATTGGGGACAGGGGCCTATGAGGTGACTCTAAGACTAAATAGTCACATACAGAGGGATCCAGATGGGTAAAGATATCAGCCTGGCTGGGGGCAGAACACATCAACAGGAAAGACCTCTGTTTAAAATCAAACCTGGTGATCTTTCCACTGGAAGTAAAGTGGGCTGAACAGAACTCCCCAGGGTGCCTGAGTCCCACTCCCCTACCTGGACATTGGCAGAAACCAACGAAAAAACCCCATATAAATCAGAGACAGAACTCCCCAACTCAGGGCCCCTAATCCCATTATGGAACAGGAAAGGGGCAAGGAAGTGGAGACAACAAATATACAATGCCAAAGAGAGAATAATATGACTCCTGACCACAACTGTAATGCAAACATGAAGCAGTTAATGGCTGATATGGTAACTATGAAAAAAGACATGAATGAGATGAAGTTCACCAACACAAGCATAGACTCCAGACTGAATTTAATGGAGAGAAATATGAATGAATTCAGATACACATTAAGTGAATTAGGTGAACAAACTATGGGAGGAGCTAGACAATCAATTGATTAAATTTGATGAGGACTTAAGAAAACTTAAAAATGATTTTCAGGAATCCCTAGCCAAAAAAAAACAAAACAAAACAAAAAAAAAAAAACAGACTGGAAGTTGGATCTCACCAAAGAATTGGAGACTATAAAGAAAATTATAGCAGAAACCAAAAATGAAATAGAGTTGTTAAAAACCTCCCTTGAATCAATCAGTCCCAGAGTTGACAATCTGGAGGACAGACTCTTGGACATTGAGGACAAGACAGAAGGAATTAATAAGGGTGTTATAGGTTTCAATAAATTCAAGAAATCAAGTGAGCAAAATTTAAAGTGTCTATGAGACACCATAAAGAGGCCCAATATTAGAATCATGGGGATCCCAGGGGGAGAAGAAGCCCAGACTAAGGGCATAGGAAATATTTTCAACAGAATTATTCAAGAAAACTTCCCCTATCTAACAAGAGAAAG
The DNA here is from genome assembly GCA_004024765.1 of Zapus hudsonius. Lineage (NCBI taxonomy): Eukaryota > Metazoa > Chordata > Mammalia > Rodentia > Dipodidae > Zapus > Zapus hudsonius. The sequence continues at coordinate 16,046 of PVHP010036706.1, forward strand.
CCAGCTCAACATTCAAGGGGCCCAGAGGACGCCAAAGAGACAGGACATGAAGAGGAATTCTCCAAGACATATTTTAATTAAGATGCCTAACAAAGAAAGCAAAGAGAAAATGCTCAAAGCTGCAAGAGAAAAGCAAATCTTAACTTATAAAGGAAAAGTTATCAGACTTACCTCAGACTTCTTATTAGAAACCATGAAAGCTAGAAGGGCTTAGAATAATGGTTTTCAGGGCCTAAAGAAGTATGGCTTTCAACCTAGACAACTGTACCCAGCAAAGCTATCCCTCATAATAGATGGAGAATTGAAAGTGTTCCATGAAGTAAACCAGCTCTACGACTAATTCAAAACAAAGCCAAAATTACAGAAGATTCTACAGGACATATCCCACAGAGAAGAAATAAGAAATCTACCTCAGAAGAGTACCAGAGATCAGGCACGATAATCACAGTGTGCTAATAACAGCAGCACAGACACCAACCTCCATTAACCCTTCAACATGGCAGAGCTTAAAGCAAACCTCACAGTTATATCTCTGAATATAAATGGACTTAACTCCCCTATAAAAAGACACAGACTTGCAGGGTGGATCAGAAAAATGGACCCTTCCATCTGTTGCCTTCAGGAAACGCACACTACCTCTAAAGAAAGCAATCTTCTTAGAGTAAAAGGATGGAAAACAGTTTATCAAGCATGTGGAAGTAAAAAGCAAGTAGATGTGGCTACATTAATCTCTGACAAAAAAACTTTACACCAAAATCAATTAAAAAGGATGATGGTCACTTCTTACTCATCAAAAGAATGATCCAACAGGAAGATATCACCATCATTCACATATACGCACCAAATTTGGGTGCAACACAGTTCATAAAGGAAACCCTACTCAAAAATAAAGCAGAAATAGACTCTAATTCCATCATAGGAGGAGACTTTAATACACTTCTATCATCTCTAGACAGATCAAGCAAACAGAAGATCAGCAGGGACAAAACAGAGCCCAATAACACCATTGACCAGCTGGAGATAACAGATATTTACAGATTATTCCAATGCAAAGACACAGAATATACATTCTTCTCAGCAGTACATGGGACTTTTTCTAAAATTGATCATATCCTAGGTCATAAATAAATTCAGGAAGATTGACGTACTTCCTTGCATCATAACAGACCATAATGAATAAGGGTAGAAATTAACAATGGAACACGATCCAGAAAATGTACAAAGTACTGGGGCCTGAATAATTCGCTCCTAAAATGTTTGGGTCATCCAAGAAATAAAACAGGAAATTCAAAATTTCCTAGTAGTGCCGGGCGTGGTGACGCACGCCTTTAATTCCAGCACTCAGGAGGCAGAGGTAGGAGGATTGCTGTGAGTTCGAGGCCAACCTGAGACTACAGAGTGAATTCCAGGTCAGCCTGGGCTAGAGCAAGACCCTACCTCAAAAAAAAAAAAAAACAAAAAAAAAATTTCCTAGTAGTAAATGATGATGATAACACATCTTATCAGAACTTGTGGGACACAATGAAGGCAGTCCTAAGCGGGAAGTTCATTGTGCTAAATGTCGTCATATCAAAGACAGAGAGGTCTCAAATCAATCATCTAACCACCCACCTAAGATCACTAAAACAGATGGAAAAAGCTAACCTGAGGAACTC
>PVHP010036707.1:0-17739 GCA_004024765.1 Zapus hudsonius
GCTGCTTTAATGTTGCGAGCTTAGGGGTTCTTGTGTCGAAAATCCTTGGTTTCTGTCTCAATGGCCTATCCTGTGTTGATTGAATGACTGTGGTTATAGGTCCCTTGTTCATCTGTCATTGTCTGCTGGGTTCCCTATGGATCCTCCCTGATATGACTGTGGTGGCTCCTCTCTTGCCAGGATCTCATCCATCGGCCTAACTCTACCTCTTTTTCTGTATCCATTTCTGATATGTATCCTGGAAACCTAGTAGACAAAGTTCCCCTAGGCCCTGAGCCCATCTTTCATCCTTCTTTTCTTTAAATTGTATATATTTAAGGATTTAAGATTTACATCAATTACGATACATTTGTATATGTACACATATACTGGAATATATATATAAAGAGAGAGAGAGAGAAAGAGAGAGAGAATGAGTATTTCAAGAAAGTTGACATTCATTACCTCACACACACAGTACCTTTTGTTTATATGTGTGATAAGAACAATTAAAATCTATTTCTTAGCAAATTACCACTATAAGTTTTAGCACTATTAACTTCACATCAGCAGACAGGCAGGGGGGAAGAGAGAAATTTTCTCCTCTTTTCATACAGCCTTAAGGCGGGGTCTTACAATCCTCTCCCAGACTTGTTGACTTCCTGAGTCTCCAGAATTTCCTTCCTGCACTCCCCTCCCAGGAAAGGATGTTTGTTTCTAGCTCCCCTGAGCTTCCTTATATCCTGCCCCCTTCTGAGAGACTGCCTTCCTGTGAACATCATCAGAGACATCCAAGATTACTAAAAAGGTCAAGTTGACAACAAAACTTAACCATCATATACACTATATATACTCTGTGTGTGTGTGTGTGTGTGTGTCTGTGTGCATAGCTAGAATGGGGAGTCCATTGACTATCCCTGGCTTTTTAAGGTGTTTATGAGTCACAAAGGTGTAGTCACAAAGCTACAGACATCCATTCCCTCAAAAGGGCAAATGCTGTCCTTAGAGAATAAGTCTTACAAAGTCTTTCAGTTTTCTACTGGTGATAGACTCCACCATCATCCCGTCCGACTAGTTATTAGCTGCACTTCATCATTTGGGCAACTGGAGTATTTATAGAAAAGCTAACTTGACCCAAGTCCCTCAGTGGCCAAGTGGTAGAGGAAGTGCCACACACACACACACATCATTTCACAGGAAATGGAATACTAACCTTCATTCATAGCTAGATGGAGAGAGAACAGCAGCATTCTATTGTGTTAGAATGTTTGCTCTTAAAAACTGCTGTTTGACAGCAGTGGACCCTGCAAGCCTTAAACTCGGCCAATATGCCAATTTGGCCAAATAGAGGCATGTCTGTTATGGGGGAAACCAACCACTCTCTAATTGGGCTGGTGGCCCGTTCCATGGGAGAGAATACATGCCTGGTACTGAAGACCTACTCAAAAGCCTATGGTGGGGGAGGTCATGAGCCCTAGGGAAGTAATGACTGCTGTTGTCTGGCTAAATGTAGATGTTATGCCCACCAAACAACCCTCTAAGCAGTTTTTAATGTTTATATCCATATATTAATTCGACTCTCACTTTTGGTTAAAGAAGCGTCTCTTTTCAGATGGCAAGGACCTCTGGAGTGACTTAAAAGTCACTATAGTGCTGAGAAGTGACAGTGGAGATTTCAGCACTGAGACATCGCTATCAAACCTTCCAAGGCTCAAGGTCCATTGCAGAAGAGGTGGCAGAAAGAATGTTAGAGGCAAAAGTAGGGTAGGACTGCTTAAAATGGAATCTTCCAGACACAAAATGGCCTTGATATTCATGACCTTATAGTGCCTGACACTATATACATAAGACCTTCATAATAGGAGGAAAAGATGAAGAAATCAAAACAGAAGACAGACAAATTGGAAGGGGGAAGGGATTCAATGAAGGGTGGATTTGAGAAGGGGAGAATGAGGTGGGAGAGAGAATTATCATGGTTTATTATCTATCCTTAAGAAAGCTGTCAATAAAAAGTTTAAAAATTAAACAAAAATAGAGGGGCTGCAGATAAGGCTCAGCAATAAAGGTTCTTGCTTCCAGAACCTGATGACCTGGGTTCAATTCTCAGTGCCCACATCGGCCAGATGCACAAAGTGATGTATGCATCTGGAGTTCTTTGCAGTGGTTAGAGGCCCTAGCACACCTGTATTCTCTCTCTCTCTCTCTCTCTCTCTCTCTCTCTCTCTCTCTCTCTCTCTCTCTCTCTCTCCCCACCTGCATTTCTCTGCTTGCAAACAGATAAATAAAATATTGTTTAAAAGAAAGAAAAATACTTAAAGGAAAAAAATGCTGTTTAAATTGTTGGCTTAAATTTCATTAAAAAATCATTAAATGAATTTTGGCTTGGGATTAGAATAGGATTTCTCATAATTTCTGAAATGAACCTAGATGTATATATTTTTATTTTGTATTATGTGTTTGTACAAAGCAGCATTCTCTGCATTGATGATTATAAAAGCAAGATATCAGTCAAATCTGGGAAATGTTGAAGATGTTTTATGTTCTTTAGTCTCAAATATTCAACCAAGATTTAATTCTGTATGTCAAATAAATATATTCATATTAGTATGCAAATTTACTTTAATCTTTAGTAAATGGTAAAATTTTACACATACGGAACTTGTTTTAAGATCCATTTCTTTATGACATATTATAAGTAATTCATTATTTGCCTATGCATTTTATATCCTATATACCTGTGGTCACAACCAAATTCCTTAGGTGCACAGGGGTCATGCAGAGAAAAAGTTTAAAAAGCATTGTGTTCAGGGTAAGGCCTTGTGGCACTTAGCTACTGTTACCTGACAGGAAAGAGAGGGGCATGCTACCCATGGCAGGAATGTCACCATCCTAAGGTCTTTGCTATGAGGTAGAACCAGCTTCATTAAAGAGCTTTTCTTTTTGATTCTGCCGGGAGATTTTGAGTAGTAAACAACCATTTTTCAATATCTGTTTTGACATTTAATTATATACATCCTCCTGCTTAGCGATAACTTCTCTTGTCATGTCTGTAACAAACAGGGACTTCGGATGTACTAAAGCCAAGTTCCTACCCATCGATGATCAGTTTCCTGCCTCTGACAATTAGTGGTCGAAACAGTGAAGCCCAAACACCAAGGCACCTTAATTATTTCTCTTTCTTCTTCCCTTAACCAAGAACCAGCAAATGACACAGGAGTTGATCTAGACTTTTTAAAAAATGTGACTTTAGACTATGCACTGGAACTGATGACCCTTCTCTCAGACCACATTCAATTAATATGCAAATGAATTAGACCTTCTGGGTCAGCATTCAAGTTCAGAATCAAAGGAAATGTAGGGACAGAGGAGGGAGGAAACTTGCTATAGTTCAGAGACTGGGGCTGGACTTCCATCAACCAGGGTTGGAATGGAGCTCTACAGTGTACCTGCTGTTTGTCATGACCATGACATGTAGCCTGTTTGAGCCTCTGTTTCATCCAATTGAAAATGAGGGTAATAGTTTTCTGCCCCATGGGGTGAAGGCTGTTAGCGTGCTTGCTCTGTGGCTGGGACTTCCCTGTTTAGAATGAGACCTGTGGCTTCCCCCTTCCCTTCTCACCAGTACCCACTGCAAACTGGGAATCTGACAGGAGCCAAGTAGGAAATGCAGGGTAATCGGGAGGTCCAGAGACACCTGCAGAACACCTGGGAGTGGTGGGGATTATGGTGATCTAGAGGGTGCAAGGTGGCAGTGACTACCCAGCTTCAATGATGCCAACCTGGACTATAGCAATTTGAGATTCTTACGAAGTGGCTGAAGTCTGATTTATATGCAACATCATCTAGCATGGGTTGCAGGGCAAACCAAAGATGTCCTTGGGCTCTGTTCAGCAGCTGAGTTCTCACTATGCCTGGGGAAGAGAGCTCCGGCTCACTTTTGCTGCTGGTGTACCTGAGAACTGTCTTCCTTCCGCCCTATCTCCCTGGCTCCCTTTTAGTCACAGAGAATCCTCCCCTGCGTCTTGTCACCCTCATCTACCAAAAGCAAAGAATCTGTCACTGTACATTATGCACAGCAGTTTCTTTGATATTAACAGCCATCTGGCAGGAAGCTTTCAGGTCATCTACTAGCAAGCTTTCTTGACAAGAGCTTTGTTGTGTGAGCCACCCAGGGCTGGATCTGGCAGGACAGGAGTGAAGCCTCCAGAGGGTCTAGCACTCAGGCTCCGCTTGGAGAGGTACCACTGGGTACCAGTGTGGAAAGACCCCTGGGGAGATTCACATCTCAGCTGTGTGAATACTAGAGATAACAATACTTGGCTTCTTACTTCCTCCCCAGATAGGGTAGAAGATCCCACCATAAGTCTATGTTGTCTGAGTGTCTGTTTTAGACCAGGCTTGTGTGAAAAGCTGGGCACACTCAGATGACTGACATCAACCCTGTTTGCCTTAGAAGGTGACTGAACCACTGTTACTGGAATGCACTAGGGAAGAGGGAAGGAAGAGAAAGAGATATCCAAGATCTTTAGAACTAAAGAGGCCAGGGCATGTTTTTCTAAGAGCTTTTATTGGGTAAGCGAAAGAAAATGGTAAATGTGTTTTGTCTGACAGAAGTGATGCTACAGAAAGATACTGAAATTTCATTTTGGTTATTTGCTATTTATATATTTATAATCCATTCAGCATATCCATTGAGTGCCTACTATGTACCTATTCCTGTGTTAGGGACCCTGATTCATGTATCCTGATGATTGTGAGATCAGTCTGTGGAGTCCATTCTGTGCATTGGTGTTTGTGCTTTAGCCCCTGGTAGGGACCATTTAGTTTTTGTTGAAAGTGTGCAAGCAAATAATCACATTAGTTGTCGTCCAAATCTCACCATTAGCTTCTGAAAACCTTTGCAAATGCCAATCTTTTATTTATTTAGTTAGTTAGTTTTTAATTCTACAAATTTGGGTCCAGCTGTGAACTGTACTGCATCTGAAAGACCTTGGATGTTCAGAACTCTTAAGGTCCTGGGACTTTGAGATGAATGCTTTTCTACATGGTCAGAGTCCCATCAAGCAGTAAGTTCCTCTTGGGAAGGATTCTGGAGACAAAGAGTTGCCTGGAGACTTGGCAGTCAGTATCAGCAACCTCTTCACCTTGACTCCTTTCTTTAGTTGTGCTTCAGTGGTGGAAAGGATGTGTTTGTTTTGGCCCGAGCATCATCCCTGAGTTCTAACAGGCAATGAGGTATGTCTTACTGTATTCTAAAGCCAGCTGTAGCTCCCAGAAAAGTGGAGAAGAGCTGGCCCAGGGCCAGGGAGGATGAAACCAAGGACTGAGGAGGAGCAACCGGGAAGGTATACAGTACTCATCCAGAGAGGTGACTCATTCTGAGGTTGGGGCCCCCTGGACCTTCTTGCAAACATTCATCACATGCTGTGATGGATCTCCTTTTTGACTACAGAGCAAAACCTTTATTTTTCCATCTACCCTCTGATGACTCCCTTCCTTCACTGACCCATTCATTCACTCATGGAGGCAATGCATTGTATATGTAAGCTCACTTCTAGCCATGGACATACAGAGATGAAATAGGGTATACAGACACACGGACATGGAAATTAGGATGCAATACACCTAAAGCTAGAAAGAGATGAATGAGCTGTTGAGAAAAGCCAGAGGAGGAAACAGCTAAGTAGGTCAGCAAGAATAAGAGAAGATTCCCCTGAGAAATTGCCTACAGGGCTGTGTCAGAAAAATAAATCTAAGACTGTGGGACAGGTAATAGGTAATATGGAGTGTTCTCCTAGGAGGTATAAAGAGTAATTTCAAGGGCACGAGGGCAAGAAGGGTCTGGGGTACTCTTGGAAGTGGGAGATGTTTAGGTCAGTGCTGTTTATGTTCCATGGAATCAGAAGAGTTTGAGATTGCTGAGTTTTCAATAACTAATTCAGCATGGTACCATTCTTGATGACATGAGAGAGCATTTTATTATCAAATGAGTTTGGCTGATGCCCCACCTCAGGGCTCTCAGATGTGTATCTCCTGTGTTTCCCCATTAGTCAGTCTTTTGCTCATTCACTTTAAAAATCAAATGCTTCTTGATTTTTCTTGATTACAGAAGCTAGGCTTCTGTAATAAGCACAGAGAACTTAGCTTTTCCACCACCTTTTTTCCCAGCTGACCCATCATAGTAAAGGGCAGAAGAGAATCCAAATCCCCCAAGCCTACACTCTCCTGATCATATCAGACATCATACAACAGGAATTTCTCATTAGAGGGCTGAGGAAAGAAAGTAGCTGCTCATGAAAACTCAGTTTTTCTGATGGCAAGCCTCATTTTGCTTTGGTGGCTGACGCTATGAAAGTTTCTCTCTTAGTTCACTTATGCTGGTATATGTCAGGAATCTCCAGTGAAGTTAACAGATGGAGACTCCTGTCCTGGGGAACTTACGACAGACAATGTAATTACTCAAAGTTACTCATTCAAGACAATTTTGTCTTCCAGACAGGACACACAAGGAAGGCTGGACTCTGGCCTCCCTTATTCAGCGTGCTTAGTAGGAAGATTGGTACACAATGGGACCATGATAATTTTTGTTCCTATCCAATCTGATGCATCACCCCAAATACAATGACAGCGGGCAAGCTCTTCCAGTGGCCTAATTGAATGTCATCGGTGAGGGCCTTAAAGCATTTCTCACTTACGTAGCATTCAGGGTCCTAAGTGTACCTGAGAAACCAACCGACAAGCCAACAAACATGCTATCCTGCCAGCTACCTGCCTGCCACAGTCACATGGGCAGAAGTGACACAAAAGGAAAGGCTCTGTTGGTGGCATTTGTTACAGAGGTAAAATGAGGCTTGGAGTGGGGGGATTTGGGTCCAAGGCACAGCTGTAGTTTGTCTCTTCCTTTGTCTTCTAGGGAGAGAGTGATCTCACATAAGAGGCTCTGTTCTCTCGCTTCCTGTGGTGATAGTGGATGAATTGATGGTTGCACACCTTCAGCTTCCCATCTTAAAAGGCCTACCATGAAGCGCAGGACAGAGCAGTGAGTGAAAGAACACATGGCCAGCACCTGGCCCAGGGCACCCAGACCTTCCCTGCCTTTGAGAGGCTCACCAATGGCAGGTAGTAACCCTGTGCCTCAGACCTATTCTTGAGATGTATTGCTTAAGCATTACAGTCAGAATCCAGGATGTGGAAACAGAGCTCTGAGGTTCTAATCCTGGCTCTATCACTTGTGAGCTGAGGGACTTCAGGGTAGCTGTTCTGCTTCTCTGGGCTTTGTGTTTTATGGGTTATAAAGAGAGGATGGTCCATGAATTTCTGCACAGAATTCTTTCCCAGTGAAGGTGTTGCATTCCATTCATATGGCTTCAATAAGAATATCTCGAGTAACAAAAGCCAAGCGTCTACAGCAAGTCTATGTACACATTTACAAAACAGTGATCTGTTTAGGTGTATCACAAAGCTTATTATCTGGGCCTGGAGAAATGGCTCAGCTGGTAAGGGTGTAGCTGCAAGAGTATGCATTCAACCCTCAGTAGGCAAGGCCGAGCCTTCCCATAACCCTAGCCCTGTGGGACCAGATCAGAGAGTTGTTGGAGCTCACTGCTCTGCCATTTTGACTAAAAATAATGGCAGCTCTAAGTTCAGTTAGAGATTTTTGTCTTAAGGACCTGTGTCCTCCTTTGACCTTTGTACTTCCACACACAGAGCACATGAATTTGTATACACACACACACACACACACACACACACACACACACACACACACACACACCATACTACAACATTTACACCCAGCAAGGCCTTAGTGCACAACCCTCATCTGTGACACTGTCTTCTCACTCTACATCAGTCCTTTTTGCATGCACATTCCAAAAAGTTGTTCCCAACACGAGTCGGATGCAGTCACACACTTTCTGGAACACACTTTCACTAGCCCTTCATGGATCCAGCGTAATCCATGCTCGTCCTATCTCAGTGGACAGTTCCATCGAGCAGATGCACGCAGTGCCCTGGATGTACCATGCTTTTCCTCTCAGCCATGCTCTGCCCCAGCTCAGATGTCCTCTTGAAGTTCCCCACCAAAGCTAATGCCCATTTCCACCCCCCCAGCTTTCTGTCATGTCCTCCAGCTGTCCTTCCATGGATCCAAAATGCAGGACAGACCAAGACCCCTTTCATAAGCCTCTTTGGTCAGCCAAGGGCCTTTGTGAGGATCCCTCACAGGGGGACACAGGCCTAGACATCTGGCATCTGACCAACTGCAGCCATCACTTAGAGAACTGAGTTCTAAATACTTATAGCCTCCCTATGATGGTTTCACCATTTCCAACCACAGCTCAGCATGCTCGGCTGTAAGAAACCTCTATGACTCAGTGCAGCGTTTCTCAGAATGAGGTCTCCAATAGCAGCAACAGGAAACTTGTGCAAAAGGCCAACCTTCCAGCTGATCCCAGACCTATTCAATAAGACATTCATGGGGCAGGTCAGCCACATGTGCTTAAAAAGGCCTCCAGGTAATCCCAGTGTGCAATAAAATCTGTGAAGCACTGGCCTGATGTTATCCAGCTGTGGTGTGTGGAGCTGGAAGATCGCCCACATGAAGACTGTTGAAAACAGTGCAGGTGCCTGTGTTTTTACCTTGGTGCTATAGCCAGCTGTGGGCCTGGCTCAGGGAGGGCTCGCCTGGCAGGTCTGCTTCAAGTTGCAGCCTCTGCATTCCCTCTGCCCACTGCTAGCATGTCCTTCTTCCTGCCCATTCTGTGCCTTTGTAGGACCTCCCACCAGTTGGCATTCTACATGCTTTAAAGGGGAATTTGTTATTTTTTTTCTTCCTTGGCCTTCCATGACAAAGTATCACAGACTGCATCCCTTAAAGCACAAATATTTTAAAAATATACTTTGAGTTTTCATACATGTATATAATTATGATTGAGCATATTCCATGGGTATCCCCTATTTCCCCCTCACCCCCACTCCCTCCAATTCACCCCTTTTGTCTCCCTAGACAGCTTCACTTCTGCTTTCATTTCAAATACACAAGCATGATTTTATGCATCCATATAAAATCCAGAAACCACAAATGAGGAACAAAACATACTATTTGTCTTTCCGAGGCTGGCTTTATTTGCTAAGTATGATTACCTCCACTTACATCCATTTCCATACAAATGATATAACTTTTGTTTAATGGGTGAAAAAAAATGTCATTGAAGATCAGAGTTTCCTCTGCTCACAGCATTCCTCAGCTCACAGTTCTGGAGGCTGGGAGTCTCAGCTCAGTGTCCCAGCAGCATTGGTTTTTACTGGGGTCACTTGAGCTGGCTGCCTTCTGGCTGTGCACTACTGAGGCTGAGAATGACAGTGAAGAGAGAGAGAGAGAGAGAGAGAGAGAGAGAGAGAGAGAGAGAGAGAGAGAGAGAGAGAGAGAGAGAGAGAATGTGCACACCAGGACCTCCTGCCACACTGCAAATGAACTACAGATGCACACACCACACACCACTATGTACATCTGCCTTTACGAGGGTACTGGGGAATTAAACTTGGGTCATTAGGCTTAGTCTCATTTTTAAAAGGGCAATAATTCCATCACAAAACCCCCACCTTGCTGACCTCATGTAACCCAAGTTACCTCTCCAGACCCCATCTCCTGAAACCTTCTATTGTGGAAAGTCATATTTACCCTGGATAAGTTTCTATCACCTGGATGCAGTCAGCCCCACTGAGGCTGAGGTGGGGGTGGGGTGGGGAGGGTTGCCTGTTTGTCCACTTGCTAGGTGATAAATATCCCTCATGTGGAACACAGCCAGAACACATAGTAGGTGCTCAATAAATATTCGTGAACTAAATGGTCACATATTAGCTGGATGTTGACACAGAAGAGACTCTGTGGTGGGACTGATTTGCATTCCCACACATCCTGTATCTCCCCACACTTCCTTCCATGTCCGGTCTTGATTCCCGGCCTCTCCTGCTGGCAAGGTCAGTTTCCAGAAGCACCTTTACCAGTCTTCAGTTGCAGGAAGAGCATTTCTCCCCCGTAAGCCCTGCTGAACAGTTACCCTAGGCACAATTTAGCTAATTTACTCAGTGCTTTGTCTTAATGGTTCACCAAGTGGAGATTCTCTCGGTAATGACAGTAAATGCATTTGAAATGTAGATATCGACCAGGCCAGGCTGCATATTTGGCTCATCAAATTTTCATGCTAAAATTAAAATTGTGAGTGTGTGTGTGTGTGTGTGTGTGTGTGTGTGTGTGTGGTGTGTAAAAGAAAAGCTGAAGTGTTGATCCCAACTGATCACCGTGGCATACAGGCTTTATTTTCCCAAATGAAGAGATAAGCTTGAATCTTCCACCCCTCCCCGCCCCCTATGGCTACCTCCATAGAACAGAAGATGATGCCAAGTGAGAGAGAAAAAGCAGATTTGTTTTGGATGGGCCAAGTTTTACCCATAGTGTTTAGCACTCCATATAAAAAGGCCCGGGACACCTGCTCTGTCGCCTCTGGGCAAAAGAACCAGTACTGTCATTCCATGATTTCTGTCAAGTAAGATTTTCCTGGAGCTCCCCGTGGATGCCCCAATCATCACAGAGACCCCGCTAGAAGATGAAAACAATCCCCACTGGTTTTCATTCAATTCATCACTTGCCCAGAATGGCCTCCTGCCCCCCCCTTTCCCGGCGTGTCTCCCCTGTTTTCTGTTAGCATCCTAGTTATAGCCTAGGATTTGTCATCGCCCACAACCACATTGTTCATTCAGCACTCATTTTTTTATGAGTTTATTTTTCCCCGGTTGTTGTCCACTCCTAAGGAAGCCTGGACTTACAGAAACACAGCTGGCTTCTATTTCTTGGGGTGGGGAGAGGAGACAGCAATATCCAGTCAGTTCTTAAAACATCTGCTCTACACAGGGGCCTGCCTCATGCTCTCAAGGACAACTCTGTGAGGTAGGAAATGGCGTAGCTCCTCAGTCAGAATGTTGAGGTCAGTTTGGTTCCAGGAATTGGCTTGTGTAAAACAGGTGTGAGCTGAAGGCTCCTCAATGAACCACCCAGGTGGCCCAGCTCAGTGGCAAAGCCTACAAGCTTGGGATCCAGCAGACCTCGATTCAGATTCCAGCTCTGGCTCTACCAGCTCAGGTGAGGTATTTAATAGGCTTTGTTTGACTTTTCCCATCTGTGAAATGAGAGTAATAACAGCACCTGCTTCCTGGGGAAGTGGAGGTGGGAGAAACAATCCCAATTAGAAGAGACTTTGAATAATCTTTTGTACATAACAGTTACTCAGTACATGAAGCTGGAGGTTTGACTTCACCATCCTGATGAGTCATCCTGTCTCATACCTACATAGAATTTGCAACACGTTTTAATTCAAGACTCTCATCATCAACCTGCCTCCAATATTCTGTCTCTCTCTAGTTGAGGAAACTGGGGACCTGAGATGTCCAGCTACTTGGTCGAGGCCACAGAGTAATTAAGCTGGCTGAGGCTGGAGAGATGATTTAGCAGTTAAGGCACTTGCCTGCAAAGCCTAACGATGTGGGTTCAATTCCCCAGTACCAACGTAAATCCAGAGGCAGAAAGTGGCACATGCATCTGGAGTTTGTTGGCAGGGCTCGAGGCCTTGGTGTGCCCATTCTGTCTGTCTGTCTGTCTGTCTCTGCTTGCAAATAAATAAAGAAAAATATGTTTTTACAAAAAAAGCTGGCAGAGCTAGGACCAGGTCCAGGCCTTTTGCTTCCTCTCCAATTATCTTCCTCTCAGACCTCTATGATTATACTTGTGCCCCTAAGGTACCAAAGTGCCTTCTCTTCTTTAAAGGAAATGACTACAGTAGAGTAAATAAGATTGTCTCAATGACACAGAAGATCCAAACCAAGCCTATACGGAGTGGCTGGGTGTGTGTGGGGAAGGGGGCAGATCAGATGAAGCATCTGGGTACAATGTAAAGACTCCCCAGTGAGCAGGTGAGTCTTTCCACACTGTTGACAGGTTCTCATTACAGACCTTTTCTAAGACTTCATGGGACCTTAATGAGTTAGCAGCAATATGGAGGCTATCTGGGCAGTAGGATTGGAAAAAATCTGTCACCTACTATGTCCCAAAGAACCTCCCCATCTGTCAATTCCACAATTTAAGATACTTAAGGATCAAGCAACAGCCTCCTCATTTGGGCATGGAAGGTCTTTCGACTCCAGCTCGTTCCCATGGTAGGACTTCTGAGTCTGTTCTTCCTTCCGTGATTTACCTCATCCTGGCAGCCACACTGTGAAGAGCTCTATGTTTACTTCTCAGAGCCCTCAACTGCTATTCTTCTTCTTTGACTTTTTCATTTTTTCCTTTCCTTCTTTCCCCTCTTCTTTCATTCCCAGCCCTTCTTCCTTTGCCACCATCATATTGTGGTTATGAACTGAGCACACCAAAGCTCTGAAGTGGAATTTGTCTTGAGCCGTGAGTTTTCCTTCATGTCCCATGCGTATTGCCAAAAGCAGATCACAGGTATCTGGAGCTGCGTGTCAAGTTCTGAGTGTCTTCTCTCATCTCCTTTGTTCCTTATGATAATGCAAAGCCTCGGAGTCTGGTTTTTAAGCAAGGCTGACTCACATGCCTGAGCACCAGCCATGGGCCAGGTATCCGCTTCTCTTTATTTTAACTTCATTCTGCATTAGAAAAATCCTGGGAGGTAGCTTTCCACACTCATTGCATAGAAGGCAATATTGTGACCCAAAGGACTGAGGAGATAGCCCATTTGGTAAGATGTTGAACATGAGGACCTGAGTTGGAGGCCCAGTACCCACATAAAAATTCTCAGTGTGGTATTGGTGCAAACCTAGCATCCACGCTCTAGGGAGGTAGAGATAGAAGATCCCTTGGGGTCACTGGCCAGCCAGTCTTGCCTAATTGGTGAGCTCCAGGTCAATAGGAGACCTTTTCTCAAAGGAGATGGATGATGTACCTGAGGATAAAACTTGAGGTTGTTTTCTGGCCTGCACGAATGCACACACACACACACACACACACACACACACACACACACACGTGCATGCACATTAAAAATTAATATGGCCAAACTCATATCCTTGAGGGACTATGTTAGAATTTGATCTTTTTGTGTCTAACTTTGAAGTATCTCCATTTCAAAGCACATGTAGCAGTTTACCTTCTTATTTTAGGGGACAAAAATACCAGACCAGATGCACCGTATGTAAGGAAAGGTTTTATTTAAGCTTATAGTTTCAAGGAGAAATTTCATCATGGCCAGGAAAACATGGCACAGCTAGACAGCTGGGTGTCACTTCTTGTCACATCATCAGGAAGGAAGCAGCAAGAGTGAACCCTGAACATCCATTGTCACTTGACTGATAAACCGCAAGGCCCTCCCCTAGAAACACACCTCCTCCAGCAAGTTTCCACCTCCCAAGGCTCCACCAGTTGGGGATTAAATATGAGACTTAATTACAAACACATGAGGCTGTTGGGGATGTTTTACATCTAAACTGCCATAGTGCTAGTTGGCATTCAAGAGCTTCAGACTCTTGCCCTTTATCCTGCTTTCTGGAGTAGACAAGAATTACAATATGCTGTGCTTAGTCACTTGTAACCAGGCTGAAAATTAGGGCAAGGTACATCAACTCTATGCTTCAGCAGTTACCGTATAAAGCAACATGAAACATGCATGTCCGTTCGCAAATAAACTTGAAAATGAACTGTCACCTTACCAAAGATGTCTTAGATCTTACAATCAGAAAGCCATTAACAGAAAGTCCCATGCTTGGCCACCAATTAGGTGGCCCTGTCATTTATCTGCCTGAACATCAAGCAGATCTACAGCTATTATTTTAATTAATTAATTCAGTCCTTTCTGCCCCTCTCCAGGCGGGCCCTGGGAGACACCTGGCTTATTTTCACAGTAGTCCCTGATGCTCGGCTGTCAAGCCCAATCATGGCTGGCACTCTGAGCTTCATGCAAGGCCAAGCACTTAATCTCTTTAACAGAGACCTGTCATCACTCGCTTTCACTCCAGCACAGCCCCAGTCCATGTTGAGACATAATGTCTCCTGCACCTGTCCCTTCCTTCCCACTGTAACAGCCACCATCTGGGCTCAGACACTTCTCAATTCCTCTCTGCATCACTGTTCCTACAATTCACCCAGTGTCTTCTCTGTGCCATGCACCATGTTGTCTGTCTCCTACGCCCTTGTTCCCAGCCACAAAATGACCAGACAAATAGGATTATTATATTCATATTCCTCCGAATAAAATGGAGCCTTAGGAAAATGAAATGACTTGAACAAGTGACTTCCTCCACTGGAAAGTTACAATGTCAGGATTTGAACCCATGCAATAGTGACTGCCATGACGCCTTCTACTCCTCTGCATGGTGTCCAGCTCTGCCTTAAATCTGGGACTGAAATACTGGATCTAGACAGGCTCCAGACTGCGTAAAAGAGTCTGGGAGCAGGGAATGGGGGTTTTCGAGAAAAACTCATCAGAGTCAGGGCCTGCCTTGGGGAGGTAAGACGTGTGAAGAAAGCCTTCTTTGGAGAATGGATTTGCAGTGTCAATTCTCCCCACTGTCTCTGTTCTGGGCTCTTCAGAATGGTAACATGTGTAGCATTGGAAGGTATTGCATGAGCTGCCTGGGGAAATTGGTCAATGATATTTGGAGAAAGCAGAGACCACTGATATACAATGTAGACAGTTGTCACAAGAATGCTGTACATACAGCTGTATGGAAGAGACTAGCAAGTCCAGAAATGCTCATCTGTGCAATAGTGGCACTAAACCAAAGAGAGTAATCAATGGCTTACTGATTGGCTAAGAGATTCTCTTAGTGACAAGGAAGCCTTAACTGGAACTGGGATCCATGGCATATTCCTATGTGGACCAAGATCTCGGGTGTCTAGGGGAATTTTCCACTACCAGAGAGCTACCGAGATAGCTCTGTTGTCTCATTTAACCTATATTGATCTCGCTCTCCAATGGAGATTCTGTTTGTATTTTTCAGAAGGCAGTGAGAGAGCCAGGGACAACTCAATTCCACCAACAAGTCATTGGATGATGGCTGACATCATGGCAGGAGACAAACCACACCTGGCCTTCACACAGGGACCAAATGAAACCTATGAGAAAGTGACGAGACAACCAGGATATCAATGACCACAGCAAGTCTGATAACCCATGAAAGGTCAATGGAGACAGATACCAACAATACACAACACACCCCAGGCAAAGGTCCAGAGATACTTAAGATCTCAACAACAAAGCAGACTCAAAACTTACCCACTATGACTCAGGGAACTGAGTGGAAGAGGAGGAGGGAAGAATGTAAGAGCCATGGTGGGGGAGAATATCCAGAGACATTGCCCCCTCAGCAACAATACACAAGGGGAAAGAAAAAAAAAAAAAGAAAGAAAAACTGTCTACCTCTGGTGCAGTTCATACCCCTATCCTATGGACAGATCCAGTATGCACATTGAGGAAGGACCCATTGGGTAGGGGACAGAGAGGAGGTAAATGTGGACACCTTCTCAAGATTTGATCATACAATGTCTATACTTATTCATAATAAAGATATTAAAAAAAGAAATCCCTCTCTGTGTGCTTCTAACATCTTTCTCATTCCAGAGCCAGTAGAAAGAGCTAGATTTACCTCAACACCTTGAAGCATAGCAGGATGTGTGCTCAGACAAGACTGGAGAGACCGAGAATTAGCAACTGTGTTCAAAAGGATATCAAAGAGAGCTTGTGCTTAAATGGATTGACAGTGTTTTGCCACGCCCTGGAAAGTGGATTTGGAGTTTTATCCCCCTAAACCAAAAGAATAGTCGGTGTTTAATTTATTAGAGAGCTGAGCAAAACCAAGCAAGACAGGGCCTGGTGAGACCTCGGGCAATGGGCTGTTTGCATGGGAGAAGCCATGACAGGAAATAGGAAACATCTCAGGCTGGGCTAAGCATCCATACACTCTGTGTTCTTGGAAAATTTCTCAACTCCTTTGCACCTCGTTGGTCCAGTAAAGGAGTGTGAAAAGATGCCTGGGTGTGGTGATTCTGTGTGAAGTCTACAGAGACCCACTGTCTGGCCTGGATTGCATTCGGTGGCCTAGCTGAGGAAAAGATTTGGTGAACTTCTGAAGTGAAAATGTGGCTGAAGGTCCCCCTACCTTCTATCTAGCAGGGGCCAGGGGTTGGGAACCATTAGAATGCTGGAATCCAAGAACTTTGGATTCCCTGGGTTCGTGTCCCATGCAGGGAATTCAGGAAGAGGGCTTGTTTGTTGTGTTTCTATCTCAGGATGGGGGTGAGGAAGTGCAGACCATGTTGCTTTGGATGTAGTATCCCACCCTCTTGCTCAGATTGGATGAGGGAAGGGGATGGCCCAGGGAAAGATGGAATAGGAAGGCGAGCTATACAGGGAAGGAAGCAGATGAGACACCAAGAGTTGAAAGGGGAAGCCAAGAGGGCTGGGAAGAGCCTGAGTAACAGAAACTTCCAGAGGCTCCTATAAGAAAAGGCTGGTATTGTGCCTTCCCAGCTTGTTCTTTATGTATTGACTTTGTTCCATGCCTTCATGAGCAATGTTGCAAACACAGGCCGCCTGGATGAGCTCAGACTTGAGTATGACTCACTGAATGAGTCCCCTGCCTCAGACACCCAGATTCCAATCAAATCCTCCCCAGGACCTCCACTGCGCTATGAGGCCTCTGCCAGAGAAATCTTAGGTTTCCATGGGGCAAATCTACTAGGCAGGGGTGGGTCAGGTCCCACAGACCAGCTTAGGCACTGTATTTCAGGTATCACTGGGCCTCTCACAGACCACAGTTTGTCCAATGGAAGGGATCTTAAGAGGCCTTACCTCATGGGTTCCTCAACAATGGAAGTGTTCTTTGGGTCCCTGTTACTATTTGGAAGACACACACAAAAGCAGCCACGCCTGGATTCCACAGAGTGGGCAGACATCATGAATACTGCAGTAGCACCAGCTGGCAGGAACCACCCTGAGCCTCCACTCCACCCCTGCTAGCAAGGCTCCTGGATTTCACATCACACAGAGTTGGCAAACACTCCGAACTGGAGCTGCAGGCTGGAGTCCATGTCAGCAATGGTGTCAGGATGAAGCTTCCATATTGCTTCTCCATGGGAGGTCCAATTGTGGTCACAGCTGAAGCTATAGCTTGGAGGGCCATCTACAGGCTCTGGGAGTGCAGGGACAAGCCTGACCCTCAGCAGTCCCTCCATGAACAGCTGCTTAGTGAGGAGAAGTGGTGAGGCAGGAGGCAGAGGACAATGGGAAAAAGCAGAGGTCTCTGGAATTTGGTTTTGGAGAGAGAGTGAAAGGAAGGTGAAAAGGAATCATGGCAGAGTATACACTCTGGGGGCCAGGGGCCATGGCTGACACTTCGTATGAGTCCCTCTTTTTTTTTTTCTATTTTTTTTTTATTGTCCATAATGAGTTACATTATTTAGTGGGCAAACCATGCGTTGTTATCCCGAATTCCCCGCTTCCCCCCTCCCCCTCCCTGATCAGTTGTATATCCTCCTCCGTGGGCTGTCTGTGTTAGTCCTTGTGCCAAGGGATCCTGTATATCTTAGTACTCATCCCGGTCTTCCTGGCCCAAGTGTGTTGTTACTGATGGGTGCCATGCCTCCGGACAGTCTCCCCCACCACGGCTCTCACAATCTTTCCGCCCCCTCTTCCGCTCAGTTCCCTGAGTCGTGGTGGGTGAGTAATAAGGCTGCTTTAATGTTGCGAGCTT